>QJPP01003944.1:0-172506 GCA_003996215.1 Jaltomata sinuosa | reverse complement strand
CCAAGAACAAGAATCCAAGATCCCAAGAACAATGGAAGAACAAGGGAAGAGAGGAAGACAAACGTATTGTGTCGTGTTTTTCTCTCCAAAACTTGCTCAAAAATAATCCTAGAACTATTGGGTAATGAATGAATAAAATAAACCTAACACAGGGTATTTATAGTAGTCCAGGAAGTAAAGTCCAAAAATAGGATTTTCGGAATCTCGCGTTGCGTTTGACGGGTCACCTGACGGGCCATCAAGCATGTGAAGGGCCGTCACTCCAAGCCGTCGTCACTATCCAGTGCTTGCTATCTTTAGCTCTAACTTGACGATTTGGCTGATAGACCGTCACCCATGCTATGGGCCGTCACGCCAACCGTCACTGCTGTCCAATGCAGGCTCTCCTTGAGCTCCCACTTGACGGATTTGGCTGACGGTCCGTCACGGGTGTGACGGGCCGTCGTGCCAATTGTCGCCGCTATCCAGTGGCTCCTTTAGTTTCTGCCAGGTTTGGTGGCTTGGCTGACGGTCCATCACAGGTGTGACGGGCCGTCGTGCCAACCGTCAAGCTCAACCTTTGTTAATTAGCTTGAGTAGTTTTACTTCCTTTTTATCCTTGTCTACATTTCCTGCAAATACAACATAAAAACATCAAAAACGACAACGGTTGCTTAGAAGGGTCGTCCCAAAATAATAGGGACTTCGAAGTCCACTTCGCAGTCCAAAATCACGAAGTCTGCCGGAAATATGAACTTCCCCACCTTCACAAGTACATCATACAAAATACCAACCGGGCATTTCACCGATCTGTCAGCCATCAATAACCTCATAGTCGTCGGTTTGGGGGCTCCTAAGCCCAACTGCCGGTAGATGGCTAACGGCATCAAGTTTATGCTAGCCCCCAAGTCACAAAGAGCCTTGGCAAAGTTAAACTTCCCTATGGTGCAAGGAATAGTGAACGCACCCGGGTCTTCTTTCTTTTGGACCAGCGACCTTGATGAAATGGCGCTACAATGGTGGAGGTTGTCTTCCGGTTCAAAACTTACCGACCTCTTCTTTGTGATCAGGTCCTTCATGAACTTGGCATAACCAGGCATTTGTTCAAGCGCATCCACCAGAGGGATGTTTACTGATATCTGTTTGAGCATGGTCATGAAGTTCAGGAATTTTCTATCAACACCAGACTTAATAAACAACCGTATTCCCTGGAGGTACCACCACCGGAGGTTTTTGTTGCCGTGTTTCTTTTCCTCCGGTGTGCTATCTAGTAGAACCGGCATGTTTAGGTTATCGTTTAAATTTTAAAAATTGTGATGTCCGTAGCACGCATGGATTTTTGAAAATTTAACTAAAAGGAGCCCCCTCTGAAAATTTCTGATTTTGTACTTATGTTTGAAACAATTGACTGTTCGGGATCCTTGAATGTCATTGTGTGGTTATGATTGGAATAAGTATGCTTAAGCCGAGTGGTTGTTTTGATAGTCGGTAGTTGTATGGTTTCTTGGTGCCAAGTGTGTGTGAGCGAATTGTTATAAATTCTTACTTTGTGCATGCATCTAGAACTTGCCCGGTCTATTTTGTTAAGTTTGAAGTTGGTTGCTTAGGAAAGGATCACAGGCCCTTTTTGTGTGCAATCCACTTAGCCTATAAGACCGTCCAAATGCAAGCAATCCCTTTGATCCCTTTTTGAGCCATAATTGACCCTATTCGTTCAATAACATGTCACCGCTCCTTTTTAACTTTGAATCCCTGTTTTGGCCCTGGTCCTTCCTTGGACATCGTGCACCTCAACTCAGGCAATCAGCCTAAGTTGAGGGTGGCTACTATAGAGGTAAATGATAAGAAAAATAGGATGGATAAGATTGGTTGTGAATAGAATGAAAATTTTGGGTGTGTGTCTAATAAAAGAAAGAAAAAGAAACGAAAAAAAAAAGATGAAAAAGAACGAAAAAGAAATAAAAAGAATTGTCAAAATAAAGAGGTCGCACCTGTAGCTAGAAAGAAGGGAATAAAAAGGTGAATAAGGATGGACGAAGTAAAATTGAGTGTAAGTAGTAGGTCGGTGAGTCCAAGGAAGGTTTAGTCACTATTCCCCAAACGTATCCTACCTGCACCCGAAGCCTCATTACAAGCCAAAACAAGTCTTGTAGTGATCCTGAGTGGCTTTCTGAAAAACTGAAATAGAATAGTAAGGGCAAGCTTATGGCATCGCATCTGCATTATGTGAAATCGTTTGTGAGTGTGACGGTTGAGCTTGACGGTTGGCACGACGGCCCGTCACACCTGTGACGGACCGTCAGCCAAGCCACCAAACCTGGCAGCAACTAAAGGAGCCACTGGATAGCGGTGACGGTTGGCACGACGGCCCGTCACACCTATGACGGACCGTCAGCCAAGCCGTCAAGTGGGAGCTCAAGGAGAGCCTGCACTGGATAGCAGCAACGGTTGGCGTGACGGCCCGTCGCATGGGTGACGGCCCGTCGCATGGGTGACGGTCCGTCAGCCAAACCTTCAAGTTAGAGCTAAAGATAGCAAGCACTTTATAGTGACGACGGCTTGGAGTGACGGCCTGTCACATGCTTGACGGCCCGTCAGGCGACCCGTCAAACGCGACGCGAGATTCCGAAAATTCTATTTTTGGACTTTACTTCCTAGACTACTATAAATACCCTGTGTTAGGTTTATTTTATTCATTCATTACCCAATAGTTCTAGGATTATTTTTGAGCAAGTTTTGGAGAGAAAAACACGACACAATACGTTTGTCTTCCTCTCTTCCCTTGTTCTTCCATTGTTCTTGGGATCTTGGATTCTTGTTCTTGGATAAATTGAAGCTTGTGTTCATTATATTGTAAGAATCTTTTCTCTTTATTATGAATATGAATTTCTTCTCTTTTTCTAATAGCATGAGTAACTAACTTCCCACAACTAGGGTTGTGGGAGCCATGGCAAAAGTAGCAATATAGATTCTGGGTAGCGTAGGGTTCAATCTTTATGTTGTCACGTGGTTAATCATTCACTTACTAACGTTTCTAGTGGTTGCAAACATTAGAACATACCTAGGTTTAATTTGCTTGAGTAAAGAGATTAAAACCGGGAAATTTGATTTACTACAAGGATTCGAGACTACCAACTCTTGTCTCATGATTAATGCTATAACTAGATTAATCTACTTGATGTTTAGGATTGAAATAATAAAGTTTACCTTTTCAAGTTCGAGAGAATTGAAAAGGAAATTTGTCTAATTGGTTGAGAAACATTTAGACGACACCATGAATTCAATCACATCGTGATATGCATATAGAGAGAACCCGGTCAAGCCTTGAGTCGAAATTGTTACGACGCCATGGTGAACACTTCCCTAGTTCACTCTCATATTGATTATTAATCGCACATTATTATTTGCTTTGGTTAAATATTGTTCACACAAAACCCCCCCAATTTACCGAAAACTATCGACTACTAGTCATTTAATTCACTATCGATTTAATTTGCACCTTATTCCCTGTGGGATCGACCCCAACCTTAGTTGGGTTCTATATTTGACAGCGACCGCTTACGCTTCGTATTTGGAGTCGTAATTTGGGCGTATCAAATTTTGGCGCCGTTGCCGGGGTTTGCTAGGGACACGAGTCTTAGTTGAGTCGTCTTTTTGTTTTTGTTGTCATGTTGCTTGAGGACAAGCGAACGTTTTAAGTTGAGGGTGTTGATGTGCCGCCATTCTACGGCACATTTGACTCCTTTAACTAAGAATAATCATGAGTTTTCAAGCAACCGTTGTCGTTTTTGATGTTTTTATGTTGTATTTGCAGGAAATGTAGACAAGGATAAAAAGGAAGTAAAACTACTCAAGCTAATTAACAAAGGTTGAGCTTGACGGTTGGCACGACGGCCCGTCACACCTGTGACTGACCGTCAGCCAAGCCACCAAACCTGGCAGCAACTAAAGGAGCCACTGGATAGTGGCGACAGTTGGCACGACGGCCCGTCACACCTGTGACAGACCGTCAGCCAAGCCGTCAAGTGGGAGCTCAAGGAGAGCCTGCACTAGATAGCAGCGACGGTTGGCGTGACGGCCCATCGCATGGGTGACGGTCCATCAGCCAAACCGTCAAGTTAGAGCTAAAGATAGCAAGCACTGGATAGTGACGACGGCTTGGAGTGACGGCCCGTCACATGCTTGACGGCCCGTCAGGCGACCCGTCAAACGCGACACGGGATTCCGAAAATCCTATTTTTGGACTTTACTTCCTGGACTACTATAAATACCCTGTGTTAGGTTTATTTTATTCAATCATTACCCAATAGTTCTAGGATTATTTTTGAGCAAGTTTTGGAGAGAAAAACACGACACAATACTTTTGTCTTCCTCTCTTCCCTTGTTTTTCCATTGTTCTTGGGATCTTGGATTCTTGTTCTTGGATAAATTAAAGCTTGTGTTCATTATATTGTAAGAATCTTTTCTCTTTATTATGAATATGAATTTCTTCTCTTTTCCTAATAGCATGAGTAACTAACTTCCCACAACTAGGGTTGTGGGAGCCATGGCAAAAGTAGCAATATAGATTCAGGGTAGCGTAGGGTTCAATCTTTAGGTTGTCACGTGGTTAATCATTCAATTACTAATGTTTTCTAGTGGTTGCAAACATTAGAACATGCCTAGGTTTAATTTGCTTGAGTAAAGATATTAAAACCGGGAAATTTGATTAACTACAAGGATTCGAGACTTCCAACTCTCGTCTCATGATTAATGTTGTAACTAGATTAATCTACTTGATGTTTAGGATTGAAATAAGAAAGTTCACCTTTTCAAGTTCAAGAGAATTGAAAAGGAAATTTGTCTAATTGGTTGAGAAATATTTAGACGATACCACGACTTCAATCACATCGTGATATGCATATAGAGCGAACCCGGTTAAGCCTTGAGTCAAAATTGTTACGACGCCATGGTGAACACTTCCCTAGTTCACTCTCATATTGATTATTAATCGCACATTATTATTTGCTTTGGTTAAATATTGTTCACACAAACCCACCCACCCACCCCCCAATTTACCGAAAACTATCGACTACTAGTCATTTAATTCACTATCGATTTAATTTGCACCTTATTCCCTGTGGGATCGACCCCAACCTTAGTTGGTTCTATATTTGACAGCGACTGCTTACGCTTCGTAATTGGAGTCGTAATTTGGGCGTATCAAATTTTGGCGTCGTTGCCGGGGAATACGGTTGTTTATTAAGTCTGGTGTGTTTATTTGACTCTTAGTCATATTTCCTGATTTTACTTTTATTTGTTGTTTTTGCTTATTACAGGGTACTGAGTTGTGCATGCCAAGTACCCGACGCTCGGGAGAACCAATATTACCTTATGACCCCGAGCTGGCAAGAACACTAAGGCAAACCATGGCTGCATAACAAACGGAGGCAGCGAGGCTCGCTGCAGAACAGCAGGCTCAACATGATCAGCATCACTTGAATGCCGAAGATATAGAGGATGATACTGCATTAGACGGAGTTGGTGCTACAGGCGCCATTGTTCTTCCTCCACTAGCGCCCGGGGCTAAGTTCAACATAACTAGCACAATGCTCCAGCTGTTGAACTTAAAGGGATTGTTCCGTGGTATGGCTGGTGATGATCCAAACCGACACCTAATGAACTTTGTGGGTATCTGCAAGTCGTTTGAATTGCCTAGAGTAAGCCAGACCGCGATCAGACTCAGGTTGTTTCCATTGTCTCTATCTGATGAGGCAGCGTTATGGTTGACAGAGCTAACCCCCGACTCTATCGCAACTTGGGGAGAGTTGAAAGGAGCTTTCCTAGAAAGGTTCTTTCCTCCCTCTAGGATGACACAGTTGAGGGATGAAATTAGCAATTTCAGACAACAACCTCACGAGGCGTTACATGAGACGTGGTTGCGGTTCAAGAAGAAGCTGACACAATGCCCTAACCATCAGTTGACCGACAATTTCCTGATGCAGACATTTTACAGGGCACTAAATTCGGCTACCAAGCCGACACTGCATAATGCAGCAAGTGGAGCGTTTATGGGCCTCACTTTTATCGATGCCACAGCTATTCTGGACTGGCTCACTAAAACCAACAGGGCATGGCATACACGGGACACCGAGATGGCTGCTAGCACTCATGCAATCGGTATGTCAGCAGAACAGCGCAGGAGAGAGGAAGAGCGGGATCAAGATATGGCCCATCTGAAAACGCAAATAGACCTTCTGACAAAACATTTGTTGTCAGGAGACATGGAGAAAGTGAAAGTTGTGGGTTCCCAAAGTAGAGCAGCAGAGTTCGAGTCTGAGGAGGAGGCGAATTATTTGGGGGGTTTCCAGGCCAATGGCCAGGAAAACCAAGGTCGGAACTATCAGAAGGACAACTACTATGAAAAAACTGGCTACAGAGACCGTGATCAGGGGAACTGGATGAATAAAACTGATAGAGGTGGGTTGTACGTACCACCTGGTAACCGAGAAAGAAGTAGCAATGATACAGGGACGTCCAAGTTAGAGAATATGATGGCAAAGATGTTGTTGAAGGTGGAATCTACTGACTCCGGAGTCAAGGAAATGAAATCTGAATTATCATCATTGAGTCAGTTGGTTAATTCTCATTCCACCTCAATCAAGCAGTTAGAGCAACAAATGAGTCAAGTCTCGGCGTCTCTAAATCAAAGGAAAGCTGGAACATTGCCGAGTGACACCATTCAAAATCTGAGAAACGACGGAAATTGTATGGCAATCATCACCAGAAGCGGTAAGACATTATCAGAATCACATCCGGTAATTCAGACCCAGAAAGGTAGCGTTGCTGAGAAAGAAGAGTTAGTAGATGCTGAAAATATGGTCGATGAGGGTGTGAAAGTGTCTGTTGAAAAATCCGGCGCGGAAGAAGATGCTACTCAAGTGCTCACGAAGAAAAGCAAGGAAGTTGAAAAACTTCCAACTATGATGCCTCGGCCACCACCTCCGTCAAAAGTGCCATAGAATGGCGGCACATCAGTGGGTGCCCGGAGTCTATCTGGGTCTAAATTGGTAAATCAAAATCTCAAAACCCCAATAAAGGGTGCCCGGAGTATATCTGGGTTTAAATCAATAGTAAAACACATCTAGCGCTCGGCTCAGCCGAGTCTAGTATCATCACAAAATTAGTAGTAAATATGTCTAGCGCTACGGCTCAGTCGAGTCTAGTATCAGTGTGAAAACCTAGTGATAAATCATCATTTAATCTCTTTTATATCAAGAAAATCCATAAAACCAGTTTCAAATCCATTTAGAACCTTTATACTGAAAACGAGCCCTCGGGCCATGCAAAGTTCAAAAAAATAGTGATAGTTAGGCTCGCAGCCATAGTAATAGTAAATCATGCTGAAAACTCTTTGTATGATAATGATATTCCCAAACACAATTAATAGCCTAACGGCTCACAATCAACCTATCGGCCTAGCACAGGCTCAATCTGCTCTACAGCACAGATAACCAGCCTAATACACAATCCGATGTCTGGGACTCACAGATATTTCCCAAATATCTCACCATTTATGGTCCAAAGGCATATACAAAGGCTACACAGGGCCACAAGGTAATACTATAAAACTAGTTTGAATACTACAGCCAACGCAAGAAATAAGGCAGACAGAAGAAACGGACAAGGTCTGGGGTGCCAACCTAGTAAACCCAACCCAAGGATGCTAAATAATACAATTATAGCCTATATACGCAAAGTCTAAGGAAGGAAAGTCATAACCTGCCTGACGTCCAACGATAAGCTGCTGGAAAGACGTCGTCCAATCCCGAACTGCTCCGAGAAGCCCCGAATCACGAACAAACTATCAAAACAATACTCTACTCGTCAATATGAAGCTAGCAGTACCCATAATGCTAATAGTTTAGCCGGGTTGAAATCTGAGTCTAAAGCGGGCCCGTGGGCCCCATAACTCGAAACTAGAAATGAGAACTACTACGAGGTCTCCCACACTACCAGGAGCGCATGCTCGAAAAATTAGCACAATTCGGGTAGGAGAGAGCCCAAGAACAACCCCTACCCCAAGAACCAAAATTAGGAATCAATTGAAGAATTTACGAAATTTAACAAGAAAACTTAGCAATTAGAAGTTAAGAAATGATCACGAACAGGAATTTATCCACCACCAAGCTTTGAAATAGAGCAGCGATGAATTTGGAGCTTTGGAGCTTTAGAGCTCAAGGAAAATGGTGAAAATGAGTTGGGAAAATTTAGAAGTGAAATGGAGAAGAAGGGAAATTATATAGGTTGCCAGCTGTTTAGGCGCAGGCGCGGTCCAGGCACCGCAGAGGAGCCATCACCACAATGGCGATGAGGCACAGGCGAGCCCTATGCCAAAGCCACCAGGCACTGCAGGTGCGGCACCCAGGGCACAGGTGCAATAGCACAGGTGCGTCCAAGGCACCCGCTGCTGCGCCATGCCAGAAGACAGCAGCAACCAGTTGTAAGCCTAACCACAAAAAGATCTCGACTGGACCCTCGAGAAAGCATCTGGGGTCCCATGAACACAAACGAACTATGCTAATCAACTAAAAATAGTATTCTAAACTCAACAAAATCAATGAAATTCCTAACGGAGGTCGATTTAGTAAAAAGTGGTCCCCACGCCCAAAACTAACCTTTGGCCAACCTTTCCACAACGAAACCCAATGGCCCAAAATGAGTTCGGAAGCCTCGAGACCTAAACCAAAGGTCCCTCTAGCCTAAAGTCGACACTCTGGAGCTAACACCACAGACGAAATTTCTATTCGATGCCGTCTTCTCTGAATGTTGACCAAAGTCAAACTTTCAAGTTCAACTGGCCAGAAAGCACAGAAAATAAGATAAATCCAAACCAAAACCTCCCAGACCCACGCCAAGGGTCCAACTAGACCAAAATCCATGCTTCGGAGCTAACAGAACTGTTGGAATTTGATTCTGAGCATGCTTGCTAAGAATGTTGACCGAAGTCAATAATTTCCTAAGGTAAAGCTCTAAAACAGGGAAATAGTCATAACGACCTAACGAACGGTCCGGGCACTAAACCACCAGTGCCAGCAAGTCATAAATGACTTGGAGTCACTACAAGCGAGCTCTAATAGTACAAGAAAAGCAAAGACGCAGAAATGATCGGAAGGGTCATTCCACAACAATATCAATCACATATTATGTCCAAAGACCAATCAAACATACTTTATTAATTTCTGACAGATACGAATGACTAATCAAAGTCTAACTCTACATAAATCATAACCTACCTCAACCAAATAACTTGATCAAGCAAGCTAATTCGGGTGAGCCTTCCCCTTCCTCAATTCCTCAGAATGCTTAAAGTCTAAAATAAACAAATAAAAGAGTATTCAATCATCTACTCTTCAAAACATTAACTTTGGGAATTCAAACTCACTTACTCTATCCTCATTCAAGGTCTAAATCATTACCCAAGGATTAAGACATCATGTTCTAGTTCTCCAATATTCACATTATTTTAATTCATGGAGTTTTTACTCCCTTTATCCCCTTAAAGTAGTTTTTATGCTAAAGATTTTATTTTTATTGGACTCTAGGTTCTCAATCACCACAGTTTATATTCAAGAATATCAATTTCATGCTAGAAAGTGTTAATTTATAACTTAGAAATATTCTAGATGATAATTACATCTACTCATAGGTTTTCCCATACTTTTTCATAGTTTTAGGGTTCTAACCCTAAATTCACCATTACAATTATCCCCAATGATTCTAGAATGTTAGAGGATTACTAGACAAAATAATCGATGGAGTTAACTTACCTCGAAGAGAAAATAGCCCTAGCCTTGGAAAAATTGCCTCTTTGGAGTTCTGAAATGAGTTCTTAGAGTTTTTAAGGTGAAACTCGAAATAACAGACTTAAATCGATCTTTCTACTTTGTCTCGTTCGCTGTAGCGGACACTTCTTTGCTGCAGTAGACCCGCTATGGTGACCAGGGATCTGCTATGTCAAATCTTGACAACTTTGCTAACCTTTGCTATGGCAGCACTCCGACCGCTGCGACAGTCTCGCTGCAGCAGAAATTCTACCGTTGTAGCGGTGCCCCTGAACCAGAAACTCAGTGAACACTAAACTTAGCCTCGTTTCACAATACAAATTTCATTCTCAAGACATCAAGAAACAAACCCAATGCATCAGCCACTATAAACACTTGCTACGAGTTCACTCATAGTCTCAGAATATCCTACGAAGGTCTAGATCACTTGGTCACCTCCTAACGGAATACAACACAATAAAACAATACATAATTCATCACAAATATCCAAAGTTTCCAGTTTTAAAATATCTCATCTTTGAGTTTTTACTGGCTCAACTTACTATGCGAACTCTAACAAGGTACTATCACCCTAACCACCTCATAACGATTGAAAGGGTCGTTACAAAGAGCCTACACAGGTCACTCTTTAAATTTTCAATGGCTCATTTATGCTTGATATACTTCTATAAGAATTTGTTTTTAGTATGGTATAGTTAGAGTTTTGGGTAATCAATCATCATATCATACTATTATAAAAGTAAGAAGACCCTAAGTATAAAAGTTGAATTACCAAAATATCCAAAGTATAAGAGTTGAATTACCAAAATATCCATTAAATATTGAACGACCATTTTACCCTTCACTTAAATACTACTCCTATTGATAATTTTGTACAAAAAAGTAATATTGACTTCCAATAAATGATAAATATCTACAAAAAAATAATAATTAAATACCCATGATTAGTTTTAAATACATTGAATTTGATACTACGAATAATTTTTTCATCTTCTGATAGTTATTGCAGGTTGTCCATTGTTACACTCAACATGTGAGAATTTGAAAACCTACATTTAGTGATTTCTTAATTAGCATTAAATCAAATTCATATTGGATTATAAATTACATAAGAAGAGTTTTTATTTACTACTATAAATAGGAAATTCAGTTTTAGCAAACTCCAAGTTTTGATGAAAACGCAGAGAAAGAGAAAAAAATGAAAAAAAAAGTTAAACGTAGTTGAAGAACTAAAGGAGACGACTTCATCATAAACATAAAATTGAATACACTAGGATTTCTATAATTCTCTCCTTTCTCCGAGATATAGCACTCAATGGAGTTGTGTAATAGCTACTTCATGCAAGTATATTATTGATTGGATGTTTCCTTTAAGATTCAAGAATTGTCGGTAGCAGAATTCTTGAACAATTGAAAGTTTCTAGCCTTTTGTGTTGATTTGCTCGCTTTTTGTTTAGATGAACAATATAGTTGAACATTTTCATTAGAAAAAGTTTTCCATTGTATACTTTTTCTCAAACTAATCTTTATAACGAATATTATCTTGCAAGTATTTATATTTTCTTTACATTCCAAAATTTTAGCATTATATTTGTATTTATTTTAATTTAAGTTGATTCTACTAGAAGAATTTTAATCATTGTGACATCAATCACCGTGGTGTTAAGTGGTCAGAATTATCATTTGAGATTATAAACAGTGTTCAGGTCGATCTTATATTAAAGGTTTAATTTCAAAAAGTGAAGTCATAAAATAACAAACACATTGTATAATAGATATGGTACACGGGCAAAGCGTTCCCAAAAACTAGTCTCTCTCTCTATATATATATAAATGTTCAGCCCGGTGATGTGGCATGTCTCACAATTAAGGAATCCTATTTATCTTTTTTCCTTAATTTTTTTGATATTTTACTCATTTTCTTACATTTTTCTGCTACATTTTAAAAAAATACTAAAGCGTCACTATTAATTCTTATACATTATGACCTTTACATTTTACTGTAGCGGTTGCCGAATCCTTTAATTGGAAGAGAGACTTCTTTTATATGGGCTCTCGATTCAGATTTATCCTTATTGTGTTATATATACATCGATTTAAGTTGGAAATGTTCTTTTGACCTTCGTTTTATGCTTTCTCTGTTAGCAAGAACCAAGTTCTTTTTTCTCCTAGCGGATTAGGAATTAGCATTAGACCAATTATGCCAAGATGGTGACATGTTGTCTCTCTCTCAAAATCTGTGAAATTCTCCAATTTTGCCAGGTTTCAATTTCTCACTCAGAATGACTTTTCTTGCGAACTTGATATGAGTCTATGTCGTTCCAGATGTTGTGTTCATTAATCGAACTTGAGATAAATGCCTTGCCTTCAAGTGCGGGGTTTCTTCAAATTGTGAGTTTTCACAATCCTTTTCAATTTTAATTTTGCATATTCTCCTTTTCTTGCCCAATTTTGCGAATCTTCAAGTATTTGTGAAGAAAATGGACATGGAAGAGTGTCGCATTCTTAGTGGGGTTCAATTAGTTATTACTGGATTTTATTTATTTCTTTTTTCTCTTCCATTCTTTTAGGAGTCATTTGATATGCGGGATAAGGTGGGATGTCCCATGGTTAAGTTTGGTACTAAATTTATACTATATTCGGTTGATGGTATAAATTTATCTGGGGACTAATTTATACCATTAACCAAACATGATATAAGTCTAATATCAAACTTAGTTGTGGGATATCCCATTTTATCACTCTCAATATGAGATTATTTAATACCACTTCCCATATAATATAAAATAGTCCTGGGATTATAATTCCAGAACTATAATCCCGGAATAATTTAATCTACATACCAAACAACCCCTTAGATTTTTGTGAAATTTTATTTTTGTAACTTACCTAACTAAAACTCAAAAGTATATGTTATGTTAAAAATCAAGAAATTTGGTGGAGTAAGCTATACTACTACATTATCATTAGTTTGGAGAATATTCTCGAATATATACTTCATCTTTGAAAATTAAAAAACAAGTTGAATTAGACCATTATAATTCAGAATGGAAGAACTAGGCTTTCCTTGCCCCTCTGTCTTGTAGATTGTATAAAAATAAAGAGTTTTTATGGTCTAATTTGGTTAGAGCACAAATTTAGATAAAAAGAGTACCATACTCTTGTCTAATTTTCATAAGAGGCAAACCTTTAATGTTTGAAAAGTAATTTTTTTTAAAAACGTATTTGAAAGGGCTGGTCTATTTGTAAAAGTGTATTCAATGAATGTAGGAAATGGGCTTTAGATAAATATGTGGTGTGATTCTTGAACAACTAACTCCAGACCTCTTAGGAAATTAATTGCTCGCCCCTTAAAGAACAATAAAGATAATTAAAGTGTCACTAATTCATCTCATTGGCAATTCTCTTTCTGTTTACACGAATATATTAGTCATAAAATATATAGTACATTCATTCAGAAATGTAACACTAACACTAACAAATATTAATTTTATTGATCTCATAATTTAACTGAAAAATTCATTGCACGTAAGTTTATCAGTACTAAAATACAAACGATTCTGAGAATGGTATCTTCAACAATTCTAACCAAGACTTTTCAGATCGACACCGACCAAAACTTAAAATTGTTTTCACATATGGAACAAGTTTTATTAGGAGTATTTCATAGCGTTGGTTTTTTAGGAAAGCTGGAGAATTGGAGGAGGTTAGGGGGCTGAAAAGGCTTCTGCCAATCGGAATGCACAAACTGGCCGAAGTATTAATCTGGTAAAGTTTTGAATTTTGTCTTATTTTTTGTAGAAGTAAAATTTCCTAATTCTCCTACCATATCCAATGACGTAGTGTTTCATAGGATTCTTCTATTTGAGATGCAATTCTTTTTAACTTAATCACATTTTAATAATTTATATTAAATTATTTCATTGTTGAGGCAATGGATTTTGGGTTGAGAAGTTCATTAAGAAAAGCTAAAGTTATGCAACCTGGTTCAAAAAACTAACTTTCTGATTTTGTTTAGATCTTATGTCAAGACTTTTACTTGATCAAGAAAATTACTTAAATTTTAGTTGGATGATGATCTTTTGCTAACTCAATCGATTAACAATTTTATTTCTCCAACTTCTCCATGTGAGATACTTATCACTGAGCAGTGGCACAATCACATATATTGAAGGGTGACCAGTTGAACACCCTTTGTGAAAAATTATAATATATATAGAGAAAATTATACGAAGTATATAGATCACAAAATACTTTTCATATGTATAACTAATTTTTGAACACCCTTAGTGAAATTTCTGATTTCTTCACCGTCACTGAGTATGTTGATTGTTGTTTTAGATGTGTTGTAATTTCTTAAGATTATCATAATATACATTGAAATGCACTTTCATGATCATTTATTGGACATATCGAAAATATTGGCATTGCATCACCTTACCATTATATAAGCGCATATGTTTCCGGCTATGCATGCTTATCTGTTGCATGAGATGAAAGGGTGTCATAATTGATATTCAGAAATGTGAATTAGAAACCATGCCTAATTAAGAAAATGTAGCTCTTACAATTTAGGCTTTAATCATCTTATTCTCTTTGAACAGTCAAAGCTTCTTAACCTCATAACCAGAAAATTGCATGTATATAATAAGGTTGGGAAACCAAATAATATATATCCCCCAGATTAAGAACAGAGGAAAAACAATAAACTACATTTTGTGGATAACCCGATGATTATGTATGTTTGATCCATTTAATAATTTTGTGTGTATTTAATTAATTATGAAAAAGACAAATATTGACCGAAGTATAAGGCTTTTTCATTCTGAAAAATATAGAGTTTTGAATAAAAATTAAAAAGCTTGATGAATACTCGCTCGATTGTACAGTTTTACAAGGGTCTACAGTCCTTTCAACTCACAAATTACTACTATGACTTGTAGGTTGGATCGTAGAATGTAGCAATGAAGTTGTGATTTTTAGAAGCTTTATTTTCACCATTTTCCCTATACATCGAAGTATATTTTCTTTTATAGATGCTTGTTTTATTAGATTTTGATTTATTACTTCTCCTATATATCTTATTGTTGGATATTTTCCTCACGTTTAACTATTTAGTAGTATATATTACCTTCATGTTGAGAATATTATTAGGTGTAATTTATTTATTAAATCTCTTGATTCTATTCATATACGTTACATTTTGTTTTTGTTTCGAAATTAAATCAGATATGATTTGATTGTATGTATTGAACTTTCTTTAGCTTGCTTTTTGTTGGAGTAGTAGGGCAAGCAAATGAGTTTAAATCTAATAGGAAGTTGGAGTATTAAACTTTGAAAAAACAGATTAACGGGCTTTTATAATTTCAGATTACTTGAGTTCGTCATTGAATTGTGAATTTGAGGCAATTTAACCGAGGTTATAGCGGCTCAAACATATCAGGTGTGTTAAGTTAACCTTTTCAAAAGAATTGTATGGTACAAAGAGGAAAGATGTCAACATTAGATTGAATATTTCAATATTTTATTTTTAAATTATAGTTATCCAACATTCCTGTAACTCGCTATTAGTTCGTGCAACTTTGTTACTGTCTAAAATTTAAGATTGTTACGTATATATATTTGTTATTTTTTTTCTTCATATGGGAGTCTTATATATTTCTTTCTTTTAATTTTTGATAGTATAAAGTTCTATTTGTTTTGTATAAACTAATTTTGTAATAATTATATGTTCGATAAGCATATTCTGGAATAACAAATGCGGTGACCCATCCACCAAGTCTCCAATTTTCAATGAATAAGTCCTGAGCCATTTGAATAGTGACACGTAGCGATAATTTTTCCCTAATAGGAGTACTATATATCTATTTCAGGGAAAAATATTGTCGAACATTTCTAGGGTTTTTTGTGATCTCTATTCTCTCTCTAGGGTTTGGCCGCCTCTATCAGGAAATCATGCCTCGCCGAAGCTCTGGTACGAAGCATAGTCGATCTACTTTTGTCTTCTGATCAATTTCATTGTAGATCTACTTTCATCGTTTTCGTTTTCTACCGTGATGTTGTTTGGTTACTCCTGAAAATGGCAATGAAAATCGAATATCATCATTTTCATTTCATATTTGGAGGCTATGATTCATCATAAAGTTTCATTTATAATTTCCTGCGTATTATCCCTAAAAGAATTACAGTATTACTATTTGGGAAGTCAAAATGTATTTTCTCTGACTTAACATTTTTTCAGGCATATAAAAATTGCCACTATAGTAGTTGTAATTTCTGAATGTGTAGCTTTGGTTTTGATTAAACAAATTAGACACTTTGAACCCCCTTAATTCTTTTTTGTGATTTATTAAATTCTTTCTTCTCTTAGTATGCTTATCTAATTAATTATTGATACCATATTTGGTGTCATAATCGGAGCTTATTTCCCAATTATTTATCTCATCGGCTTAATCATGTCAGTTAAATAATCTCAAGTTTGGTGAACATCAGGTTGATTGTATTTCTGGCTCTGGGTGTTAAGAAGAAGGCAAGCTTCAGTTACATTAAAAACCTAATTGCTGCATTGATTTTTTTTTTTTTTGCATTGTATTTTCAACGAAGAACACACTGTTTGTTTGTGGTTACAAGACAATAGTTTTATTTTTAGTTCTGTCCTATTTTTGTATTGGGCATGAGGCCAGAAATTTTGACGTGAGATCTTCCTCCAAAATAAAATGAGGCCAGAAATTTCGAAATGAGATTTAACAATTGCTGAAAGGGACAGGTTACATACTGAATTTCTTACCATAGGGCATGCAGAATTGCTTAAAAGCTCAATTATATATACCTACTTTCTTTTAGTGCAACATTCTTCCTGTTCAATGTATAGGATTGAGGTAGTAATATTTTTTCCGGTTGTCTTTATAATATGGTTGCCACCCAATTCTGTACTAGTATTGTTGTGTTGTTGGCTGCTCTAGGTCATCTTAATTCTCTATCAATGTTTGCATTTGGCATTTTACATTTTTTGCTGGTGTCTTCTATTGTAATTTATTGGTTCCATTCTTTGCTAAAGGAAAAAGGGCAACCTTTTCTTTTGTCTCCTTTTATTCTGGTTGATGATTCTTTATTTTCCTTGTTTATTCTCTATCTCTAGGAAGATCTGCTCCTCGTCCAGCCCCTCGTGCTGCTCCTCGTCCAGCCCCTCGTGCTGCTCCAGCCCCAGGTTGGTTTTTTTGGTAGTCAGACTCTTATCTCTTGGCAACGCACTTATGTCATTTGGTTGGCAGTCTTTTGGTCGATGTGGTTTAACCTTCCTTCCTTTGCTTGTGTGTTTTCATATTCTCTTTTTTTTTTTTTGCAGTACACCATGCTCCTCCACCAGCTCCCATGCAAAGTAGTGGTGGTGGATCCATGCTTGGTGGTATTGGTTCTACCATAGCTCAAGGTATGGGTATATCCTGCTATCCTGCAGTATGATGAAAACGTAAATCGCAGTTCTTCAATTATATTTTGTTCGCAAAGCAATCCTGCAGTATGTCGTAAACCGCAGTTCTTCAATTATATTTTGTTCGCAAAGCAATCCTGCAGTATGTAGCCAACTTGAATCATAGTTCTTCAATTATATTTTGTCCGCAAAGCTGTCCTGCAGTATGTAGCAAACTTAAATCACAGTTTTTCAATTATATTTTGTCCGCAAAGCTGTCCTGCAGTATGTAGAAAACTTAAATCACAGTTTTTCAATTATATTTTGTTAGCAAAGCTGTCCTGCAGTATGTAGAAAACTTAAATAACAGTTCTTCATTTATATTTTGTTCGCAAAGCTGTCCTGCAGTATGTAGAAAATTTAAATCACAGTTCTTCAATTATATTTTGCTCGCAAAGTTGCTTAAAGAGGTCTCTTGTCTGTTTATTATGTTTTACAGGGATGGCCTTTGGTACTGGAAGTGCTGTGGCACACAGGGCTGTAGATGCTGTCATGGGTCCACGCACCATTCAACATGAAACTGTTGCTTCCCAGGCACCTGTGGCAGCTGCTCCAACAACCAGTGGTACTGGTTCAGATGCTTGCAGTGTGCACACTAAAGCATTCCAAGATGTAAGTGTTAATTTCACACCGTTTAACTACTATAATCTGCAAATTGGAGGTTGTTCTTTCAGCCTTCAACTTAGTATGACCCGTCTTGTCTTTACAAGAAGATTCTGATGGATACCATTGTTTGTGGTTCAACTTGCAGTGCATTAATAGCTCCGGAAGTGACATTGGCAAGTGTCAGTTCTACATGGACATGTTGTCCGAGTGCAGGAGGAACTCAATGATGAATGCCTAAGCTTTTGTTGGTTGGGTGTCATTTCTAGAACTTTGAACTCATTCTTAATCTGATTGTTGAAATAACAATGGAATTGTGATCTAGCTGCGTTGATTTGGTAAGTGAATTGGTTCTTGATATACCGTGCCTCCAATAATTATAGGCTGAAGCCTGAAGTATTGGACTTTTATAGACCTGTCCTGATACTATATTTCAGTTTGCTTTTTATGCTATGATGTGTTTGCCTTTGGCTTCATCAATTACTTATCCAAATTGTTAGAAATATGAGAACTCCATGATGAATGCCTAAACTTTTGTTGGTTGGGTGTCATTTCTAGAACTTTGAACTCATTCTTAATCTGATTGTTGAAATAACAATGGAATTGTGATCTAGCTGCGTTGATTTGGTAAGTGAATTGGTTCTTGATATACTGTGCCTCCAATAATTATAGGCTGAAGCCTGAAGTATTGGACTTTTATAGACCTGTCCTGATACTATATTTCAGTTTGCTTTTTATGCTATGATGTGTTTGCCTTTGGCTTCATCAATTACTATCCAAATTGTTAGAAATATGAGAACTCCAAGGCGTTCTGTGAGTATAATTTAATTGATAACTAGCTGACATCTTTTGCCATGAAACTAGAATATCGACTCTAGACTTTGCTCGTCTCCGTGGACTAGGGCTTCCGAGTCCCAGATTGTTGATGGCTTAAAAAGCAAGAGCAGTTCTGCCATATGTTTTCTTTTTCTGCTGCTCATTTCCATGAAAGATTTTTGTTCAAGTGCAGCTAAGTATAATTCTCTTCTGCTGGTGGAATTTTCTCTTAACTAGAGCTTTTTGTATTTAAAAATTCTAGGACCCAATTGGAAAGAACCTCTAAGGTCAAGGATTATGTTCAGTACCCTTTTATTAGTGCATGTATATTATTCGCTGGCATGGGTTCTGAAAAACAGTATTCAGCCTCCTCTAATACTATCTTGGGATGTATTTGAGGTTTTGTTACCTATGCTAATAAGTCGCCGTTTAGTGGGTTGTTCTTGAAAAGGTCTGGTAATATTCAGTTCTGCGAGCCTGAATTAGATAATCAGATGTCTGTTACAAAGATTTGAATCCCTTTTTCTATATGAAGCACCACAACATACACTATTATCTATACCCACTGTTGTATTATTAATAATTGGGATATTGGAAATATAATGTAGGACGAGTCGTAATGGTTTCAGCTTACTTTTTAAGCTATGATGTGTTGCCTTTGGCTTCATTAATTACTAATCCCATTATTAAGGCACGAGAACTCTTAAGGCCTTGGTAGAGTGTATTAGGGAAACTAATGCATGCATTAGCTTTGTGTATTACTAGTACCTTGTTTGGTACACTTTTTCATCCAATGTATAAGTAATGCTTGTATTACTAATACACTATATTGTGTATTGAGGTATGTATTACTAATACCATGGATTTCTATGTATTAGTAATGCCATAAAACTAGAATATAGACTTTAGACTTTTTTATCCAGTGCTACGAAAACAAGAATATTTAATGACGATTCATACCTAATGAGACGCCATTTAGTGCTTTTCCTTAAAAGTTTTGCTTTATCCAATTATGAGAGCCTGAATTGGATGATGAGATAGATCTCCATGTGGTGCATCACAATATTTTGAATCTTATGTACGTTATCAAAAAAATAGTACTTCCTTTGTTTCAATTTGTTTGACTTATTTTGATTTGATATGGAGTTTAAGAAAATAAGAAAGACTTTTGAATTTTGTGGTTAATAATTAAAGATATGTCAAATGTATCAAAATGTCTTTTGATCTTATGGTTTTAAACATCCCAGGTGGAAAGTTAAAATTGAAGAGTTGTCAAAAAAGGAAAGCGACATTCTTTTTGAAACTTACTAAAAAAAAAAGTAGACCAAATAAATTGAAACGGAGGGAGTTGCATTTATTTTGATTTTTTTTAGATCAGACTAGACGAAAGGGCATTACCCGTGACAATTAGTTGTGTGAATATGTGATGGTAATTCGTCACCTTTTCGTTCAGTTGGTAACAAGTATTATTATTATGGCTGCTCCATGTTTCCCAAGCTTTCTTGCGGATTGAATCAGTAGATATATATGGCTGGAAAACACTTCTAAATCTCAAAGATCTGGTTTTGATCGAAAACTGAAAGCCAAAAGACCACTTATTTGTGTATATTATGTGCTCTATAATCTATATTATATACGAAAAAAGGTTAAAATTACTCTCAAATTATTCGAAGTGGAGCAAATATACCCTCCATTTCATTTTGGGCTCAAACTTACCCTTGCTGTTAGCATAAGGGACCACAAATACTCTCCAATTTAACAATTTTTTTTTTTGGTGATATGGCACCTGACTTGGCAAAAAAAGGCCACATGACTGCCACCTAAGCGTCCTATGTGGAATTAAACTCTGCATGCCTTATACAAATTATGAACTCGTAGAATTTGTGTACCTGGCAATACTTCCAACGTTATGAGCGACAGGCTACACACTTCTATCTGAGCATAGAGATGTTTTTGAAGAGTGAGTCCATCCAGACCATGAATTAACTTGATAGAGTCCAGCAATGAAGCAACAGAACTCCCATCTCCAGAAGCAACAGGGCTTCTCCAAGACCCAAAGAGGACCACATAATGTGACATTCATCTAGCGTAGAATGGATACTTGTACACTGAGCAGAATCCAAGTCCAATATTTGCATAGTTTCACAGATGCTTCAAGAACTACATTAAGCCCTTTCTGCATTTATCATATTGATCGCTATAAGATACAAGAACTAAGAAGTAGAATCTTTCCTACCAAACAATTTCAAGGAATCTTTCCTAATTTGTCTTAGGTGGCTGTCGTGTGGCCTTTTTTTTTTTTGGAAAAAATCATCCTAGATATTAATTTAAGATTTTTTATTACACCAAATACATTAGCTTTTTTCTAATTACCAAATTATCATTTTAATTACAAGTCATACCAAATTTTATAATTATCAAAATCTTGGAGAGAGATAATTATGTGGGCTAAATTTATGATACCTATTAATGAGCATGATTTTTCCTCTCTCTTCAATTATATTCAATTTTAAAAAAGGAAAACAAGTGTCCTCCTTCTCTCTCCATAGTTCCTTCTTACTCTATTTCTTTTCAAGAATTACAAATTATTATTGTACAATATTTTTAATTTTTAATTCATGAGTTTTGAATTTTCAATAATATTAGTGGTAAAATTATCGTATGAAGCTGATGTCCGATAAATATTATATGTTAATAACTTATTTTTAGTCTATGAAAATTGTATACAATCTGCTACCCATGTATTATTTTAACCAATCAAGTTGAAATCAGTTTATGTATAACAAAATCATACTTTAAATAATTTTTACTTTTTTCAATTTCATGTATGAAGTTGGTATATAAAATTCTACTTACAAATGATGTACTCTTATAACTGATTTTTAGTGTATGAAAATGGTACAC
Organism: Jaltomata sinuosa; assembly: GCA_003996215.1. Classification (NCBI taxonomy): domain Eukaryota; kingdom Viridiplantae; phylum Streptophyta; class Magnoliopsida; order Solanales; family Solanaceae; genus Jaltomata; species Jaltomata sinuosa. Next base: position 150,912 of record QJPP01003944.1, on the reverse strand, counting down.
AATATAATATTCATGAATTAGTTTTTTTTAATAAATTTCGTTGAAACCAATTTATATATTTATTTCATACATAAATGATTTTCTTTTTTGAGTGCTCAATATATGAAATTAATATTAAAACTGGTATCGATAAAGTTTTCTTATATGTCACATTTGTATGAAATATGTTCTATGATTGTGATACTTTGATAAGAAAAATGGTGCTCACTAAGTGTCGCATGTTACATACCCTTTTCAGTGTATGTAATGGGTATTGAATAGAAACTATCACATTTTATGCTGAAAATAGACTAATTGATGATTGTTTGATATCAAATAACTTTTCGTTGCAATAGAAAAAGGTAAACAGTACTTTAACGGGTTTGATTAAAAAAGAAAAACTAGATTCTGAATTTTTTGGGAGAGAAACAAGGAGAAAAATGATAATGCCACAATGAATGAGTTCTTGTCAAGATTCGTTTGGATAATGGGTGAAAAACTCATGTAGGTATATTCAGTTTTTGAGAAGAAAACAATCGATGGGATGCTTTTGATTATTGATGGGAAGGTTGTTTCGGAATTAGAAAAGAGTGATTTCAATTAGATAGTGAGATTCTCATATAATTTTAATTAGGGGATTTTAGTGAGGATTTGTGGAAGACAGCATAGAAAGTGAGCAATGTAATGTTGGAAGATATGGAATTGATAATGATGATGGATGGACATGTGAGAGAGAAATAAAGAAAATTTTTGGAGGATAATCACAAATGGAAAGTAATAAGAGTCAATTGAGAGATGAGTTGTAGTAAAAGATACACGAGAAAATTGAATGGAAGGTGACTCTCAAGTCTCAAAATTAATTTTGGTGACATTGACCAAGAGTAATGGTCAAAGACACTTAAAAAATTAGTTAAGTTAATTGGGGACTCAATTGATATTTTTAAAACTTCTTAATCTTTTTAAAAATACAAAAAGACCCAACTCACCCACCCACCCAACTCAACTCCCCCCAATTCTTTTCCTCTCCCTTAACCGATCAAATTGGTTTCAAATTTTAAAACATTTCATCTCCCAAAAGCTCTCAACTGGTTAAGGACGATTTTGCTCTCTTCTTCTTCTTAGTCTCTGTTATTTTCCCGACGAAACAGGGGAATCGATCTCCCTTTGCTCTCCTCTTTCTATCTCTTTTCAGGTAAAGTCTCTTTTATTTGGTTCAAAAAGTTGAAAAGTTAGGGTTTTTAAAAAGTTGGGGTTTTGATTAAAGAAGAAAAAGAAGAAGAACTGAAACTGTGGGTTGATGATTTTGATGTTTTATGCTTAAAAATGAAAGAAACCCTAATTTGTGGTATTTGTTAACACTTGATATGATTGTATATTTGTAAAATAGTATGTGTATCTTCAGTGAAATATAAATTTTTGTTGTTGTTGTTATTCTTGTTCTTCAACATTGTTGTGAAAGTAGTAAAATTTTAATTTTTGCAAGTAATATGTTGCAACATATTAGTTGATCTGTTTGAGCAAACAACTGTTGAGATTTGAATTTTTATTGTGTCTTGTGTTATTTTTGTTGTGTCTGGTTGTTGTTCTTGTCTTGTGTTATTATTTTTGATAGAAGTAAATTTTTTGTTATTGTTGTTGTTGGAATCTGTTGTTACAGTTGTAGAAGGGTCTTGCATCTCAAAAAGTTAGGCTTTTTGAAAATAATGCTTTGGTTAATGAATAAGAAGTGGACTGGACTTGAACTGAGTTAAGAAGAAGAAGATTTGAACTGAGTATTCTCCTCAAAGTTAGGGTTAATGTTGTTGTTGTTCTTGTTCTTGAACATTATGTTGGTGTGTTATTGGTAAATGTTGGTGTTTATGTTGTTTTGTTGATTTTATTGAATTTTGTTGGTGTTATTGATGTTGTTTTATTGGTAAATATTGGTGTTGTTGTTCTTGTATGGTGTTGCTCTTCAAAATTGTTATTCAAGTGATAAATGTTGATTTATGTTGATGTTCTTGGTGTATTATGTGGTAAATTTTTTGTTAATACCATAACAGATGTATAATATGTTGCAACAAATGCTTCATCTGTTGCAACATATTAAGCATATGTTGGAAATAACTATACCATCTGTTGGTTTACTCTTATTATGTTTCCAACAGATGACCCATCTGTTGGAACATATGAGTCATATGTTGCAATAGATGACTCATATGTTGCAACAGATGACTCATCTGTTCCAACAGATGAGTCATATGTTGGATGAAATCAGAGCAGTAGCTACTGCTTTAATTTCATCCAACAGATGGGTCATCTGTTCCAACAGATGGGTCATCTGTTCCAACAGATGGGTCATCTGTTCCAACAGATGGGTCATCTGTTCCAAAAGATAGGTCATCTATTAGAAACATAATAAGAGTAAACCAACAGATGGTAAATGTTGGTGTTGTTGTTGTTTTGTTGATTTTATTGAATTTTGTTGTTGTTATTGATGTTGTTTTATTGGTAAATGTTGGTGTTGTTATTCTTGTATGGTGTTGCTCTTCAAAATTATTATTCAAGTGATAAATGTTGATTTATGTTGATGTTCTTGGTGTATTATATGGTAAAAACTTTGTTAATACCATAACAGATGTATAATATGTTGCAACAAATGCTTCATCTGTTGCAACATATTAAGCATATGTTGGAAATAACTATGCCATCTGTTGGTTTACTTTTATTATATTTCCAACAGATGACCTATCTGTTGGAACATATGAGTCATAAGTTGCAACAGATGACTCATCTGTTCCAACAGATGAGTCATATGTTGGATGAAATCAAAGAAGTAGCTACTGCTTTAATTTCATCCAACAGATGGGTCATCTGTTCCAACAGATGGGTCATCTGTTCCAACAGATGGGTCATCTGTTAGAAACATAATAAGAGTAAATCAACAGATGGTAATGTTGGTGTTGTTGTTGTTTTGTTGATTTTATTGAATTTTGTTGGTGTTATTGATGTTGTTTTATTGGTAAATGTTGGTGTTGTTGTTCTTGTATGGTGTTGCTCTTCAAAATTGTTATTCAAGTGATAAATGTTGATTTATGTTGATGTTCTTGGTGCATTATGTGGTAAATTTTTTGTTAATACCATAACATATGTATAATATGTTGCAACATATTAAGCATATGTTGGAAATAACTATACCATCTGTTGGTTTACTCTTATTATGTTTCCAACATATGAGTCATATGTTGCAACATATGAGTGATATGTTACAACATATGACTCATATGTTGGATGAAATCAGAGCAGTAGCTACTGCTTTAATTTCATCCAACATATGAGTCATATGTTGCAACATATGACTCATATGTTCCAACAGATGGTAAATGTTGGTGTTGTTCTTGTATGGTGTTGCTCTTCAAAATTGTTATTCAAGTGATAAATGTTGATTTATGTTGATGTTCTTGGTGTATTATGTGGTAAATTTTTTGTTAATACCATAACATATGTATAATATGTTGCAACATATTAAGCATATGTTGGAAATAACTATACCATCTGTTGGTTTACTCTTATTATGTTTGCAACATATGAGTTATATGTTGGAACAGATGAGTCATATGTTGGATGAAATCAGAGCAGTAGCTACTGCTTTAATTTCATCCAACATATGAGTCATATGTTGCAACATATGACTCATCTGTTAGAACAGATGAGTCATATGTTGGATGAAATCAGAGCAGTAGCTACTGCTTTAATTTCATCCAACATATGACTCATCTGTTCCAACAGATGAGTCATATGTTGCAACATATGGTAAATGTTGGTGTTGTTGTTGTTTTGTTGATTTTATTGAATTTTGTTGGTGTTATTGATGTTGTTTTATTGGTAAATGTTGGTGTTGTTGTTCTTGTATGGTGTTGCTCTTCAAGATTGTTATTCAAGTGATAAATGTTGATTTATGTTGATGTTCTTGGTGTATTATGTGGTAAATTTTTTGTTAATACCATAACATATGTATAATATGTTGCAACATATTAAGCATATGTTGGAAATAACTATACCATCTGTTGGTTTACTCTTATTATGTTTTCAACATATGACCCATCTGTTGGAACAGATGAGTCATATGTTGGAACAGATGACCCATCTGTTGGAACAATTATTTGTACATTTTAAATTCATTATTATCTTTTTTTTTAATGATGCACAAATCAATCATTGACCTTTATTTTACTCTTGTTTGTAGATAAATGGATCCCACTAAAAGGAAAGTAAGTGAATCAACTCCAAAAACAGGAAGAAGAAAAATAGCTAGGATACATTCACCACTAAAAGAGCTTGCTATACAAGCAGTATCTCAATTAGAAGAAGAAGTCTCTTCTCAATCAGCTTTAAATATAGAAAAAGAGAAGGAAATAGAAAAAAGTCAAGAATCTGGAGATTCAAGTAAAGATGAACAAGGAGATGAGGAAAGTGAGGAATATGAAGGAAGTGAGGAAGATGAAGGAGAAAGTGATGAAGATAAAAACTCAATAGAGGAAGAAGGTGTAGATAAAGAGAGGGATGGAGAAGATAATGAAGTAGAATCAGAGGAAGGAGGAGATAATGAAAGTGAAGATGAGGAAGAGGAACACCTTGATCCTAACAGTCCTTCCACTGAAGAGTGTGTCAAAACATTCTGTATTGATAATTTTTCTGTGACAATGCAGTGTGATGTCACAAATATAACTGGTGATTGTGTGATAAAGTCAACCATGGGAAAATCTTTTGACACCTTCAGACAAATACTTCAAGAACAACAATTGGATGATTATTTCAGAAACAGCTGCTTTGGGCAATATCTTGATTTGCCAGAGGATAATAATGCTCGTTTTTAAATGACCATGGTGTATGGTCTTCTCAAACGTAGATTTATGTATGAGAACAATAATAAGATGGATGAAGTCTGGATCAACTACTGTGGCATGCCACTTTGTTTTGGGTTGAAGGAGTTTGCCATAGTTACTGGACTAAAATGTCATCCTCCTTCTCAACCTATTCCTGTTGTTACGCAAAAGAAAGCACCCCGCACACCAAAGACAACAACAAAAAAAGGATCTAAGTCAGTAGCCAAGACTGTCAAGAAAATTCAAAAGGGCAAGTCAACTGATGGTGATGACTTGGTGTCCCTTGTTGGTTCAAGCTTCAAAAATGTAAATTTACTTCAAGAGTTGGAAGGTAAAAGGCTTTCAAAGAAGCACAAGCAATCATTGTGCTTGGTTTGGTTTGTACATAATATTCTTTGGGCGAGAGACGTTAACAACAACATACCACTTGGTTTAATAAAGCTCTCGGAAGATCTGGAGGCATTCAATAACTACCCTTGGGGTCGTGAAAGCTTCATAATGACTGTCAAATATTTGTTGACTCCGTTAACGCCAAAGACAGTCAACTTATATGGCTTTCCATGGGCTTTCATGGTAAATATTTTATTTTTGTGTTTTAATTTTTTTTATTGAATAATATTTTTAATTTTTAGCATAATTTTTACAGGCTTGGACATTTGAAGCCATTCCTTATCTCCGACAACAAGTGAAGGACTATCAAGAAGAGGTTTCTAGTCCTAGAATTCTGAGATGGTTGTCGGCCAAGAACGATAAAAAAGCAAAAGTTCTTGATCTTCTCAAACCACCCGAGGAAGCAGTAAGTCTACTTTTATAGAGATTAATTCAATTATGAGTTAAACATTATTTTAATACATTTAATTGTTGATTTTAGATTGTGCATCCATGGCTTATCCCGACTAATCGAGAGTTAAAGATGCCATTCCTTGTTACTTTAGGGTATGTGGAAACTCTACCAGACCCTAAGGTAATTGATAGGATAAAAAAAGAATTGGCCGGAGCAACAGCCATCAGAAGAAAAGCACTTGGGAAGGATGATTTGGTTCTTGATGAGGTTATTGTTGATACTGCTGGTGTTGGTATTGGTGTTGATAGTGGTGGTGATGGTGTTGTTGTTACTGTTGGTGGTGGTGATGGTGTTGTTGTTACTGTTGGTGATGGTGATGGTGGTGGTGGTGGTGGTGGTGATCCTCTTATGATTTTTCAACCAAGAAATGACCATGACTATGGTCATACTGAAGATGCTGATTTTGGTGGTGGAAACCTCCCTGACTTTGGTGATGGACACACCCCTGACTTTACTGGTAGACATACCCCTGACTTTGGTGGTAGACATACCCCTTTTAGTAGGCATGCTACAGATCTACCACACAACATAGGTAGACAGTTTGGTGGTGTTGCCTCTTCAAGCTCTTGTTCTGCATGCAAATGCCAAGAGTGCAAGAAAAAACACAATGGAGTGATTGATGCTCTTAAGGGATTAACTAATGCTGTAAAGGAATTGACATCTAAAAGGGGTGTCATCCCATCAAGAAAGATTACAGAGCCATTCACTCCATTGCAGGTTAAGATTAAGAGGACAAAAAAAATAATTTCCAAGGCAATTTCAGATATTAAATCAAGGAAAATTACAACTCCTCTTTCTTGCACTGTTGGGGAAGTTCCAAGAGCCATAGGAGAGCAAGGAGAGCTGAAGAAGGTAAATGTCTACAAGTTGGTGTCTGCCACAAGAAAGGCAAAGCTGAAAACTCTGATGAATTCAAAAAAGGCCCCAGAAATTTACTCTATGCATAAATTTGGTCCACAAGACTTCAAGAACATGACTGATATGAAGTTTTGGTATGTGGACTGGGTAAGTTACTTTTACTAACCTTCTATTTATTTAATGATTTTGTACTTCTTATTTAGATGATCCATCTGTTGGAACAGATGTCTTATATGTTGCAACAGATGGGTAATCTGCTGCAACATATGATCCATCTGTTGGATGAAATCAAAGCAGTGACCTACTGTTTTGATTTCATCCAACAGATGGATCATATGTTGCAGCAGATTACTCATCTGTTGCAACATATGAGACATCTGTTCCAACAGATGATTGATCTGTTGGATGAAATCAAAGCAGTAGACCTACTGTTTTGATTTCATGCAACAGATGAGACATCTGTTCCAACAGATGGGAATAGATGACTCATCTGCTGCAACTTTTCAAGTATTATAAGTTGCTAACTTATATAAATTGTATTATTATTTCAGTATGTTGATGAAATTCTTCTTCTCATGCGGGAGAGACATCTAAAATTCATTCAATTCTATGATCTTGGAGATAGAATAATGGACCTCAATTTTTATGGTAATTTCCTCTGTCGGTACAACAAACTCAGTGAAGAAGCAACAACTCCTGGTGGAAAAAAATTAGAGGAGTTACTTGCTGAGTTTGAATGGGATGATGACATGATTGACTATGTCAGAGGAAAGAGACCATATCCAGGTGCCATGGATTGGAGAGAGGCCAAGAGAATCATAGCAGTAATGAATTTGGAGAAGAAGCATTTTGTGACTGTTGAGATCAAAATAAGTGAGGGAGTCATGAATGTCTATGACTGCAACATACCAGTGTTTGAAGAGTTTCAATTTATGATATTCATGGAGGGTTTGTTGGAGTTGTTCCCTAAGTTGTTGAAGCAAAGTGGCCTAATGAATCACTTGCCGGAAAAATTGCTCAACGAACGATGGGCTTTTTGAAGGTCGAAAACAGAACCTTCCAAAGAATGAGACATTTGCCGCGTGCGGGTCATACTCGCTTGCTTTCATTGAGCATTTGATAACCGACACTTCTATGATAACTCCTAAGACTCTAATGAATGATAATTAAGTTGCAAGAATGCAAGAAGTTTGGGCCGCTGGGGTGATTTTTAAGAGTTTGGAGCCCTGATATGGGTTGCATTTTGCAGACAATATTTTTTATTTTTTGTATTTTATTTAATTATATTATGGGCTGTAATTTGCAGACAATCTTTTTTATTTTAGTATTTTATTTAGTTATAATATATATTTGGTGATGACAATATTTCATGTAATTATTATGTAATTCATTGAGATTGTAATTGAAGTTGTTAATTGAAAGCTAATTATGATTAAATAACTTAGTTTATTACTAATCATGAGTTAATTAAGCAATTCACATCAAATAAGTCGATTGATCCCTCTATTTAGGATCACTACACTTAGTTGATCATGCAATTATTGTGTATTCATTGAGATTGTAATTGAAGTTGTTAATTGAAAGCTAATTATGATTAAATAACTTAGTTTATTACTAATCATGAGTTAATTAAGCAATTCACACCAAATAAGTCAACAGATGAGTCATATGTTGCAACATATGAGTCATATGTTGCACCATATCACTCATATGTTGCAACATATCACTCATTGTAATTGAAGTTGTTAATTGAAAGCTAATTATGATTAAATAACTTAGTTTATTACTAATCATGAGTTAATTAAGCAATTCACACCAAATAAGTCAACAGATGAGTCATATGTTGCTACATATCACTCATATGTTGTAACATATGAGTCATATGTTGCAACATATCACTCATATGTTGGATGAAATTAAAGCAGTAGCTACTGCTCTGATTTCATCAAACATATGACTCATCTGTTCCAATAGATGAGTCATATGTTGCAACATATCACTCATATGTTCCAACATAATAAGAGTAACCCAACAGATGAGGCATATGTTGCAACATATCACTCATTGTAATTGAAGTTGTTAATTGAAAGCTAATTATGATTTAATAACTAAGTATATTACTAATCATGAGTTAATTAAGCAATTTACATCAAATAAGTCAATTGATCCCTCTATTTAGGGTCACTACACTTAGTTGATCATGCAATTATTGTGTATTCATTGCGATTGTAATTGAAGTTGTTAATTGAAAGCTAATTATGATTAAATAACTTAGTTTATTACTAATCATGAGTTAATTAAGCAATTCACACCAAATAAGTCAACAGATGAGTCATATGTTGCAACATATGAGTGATATGTTGCAACATATGAGTCATATGTTGCAACATATCACTCATATGTTGGATGAAATCAGAGCAGTAGCTACTGCTATGATTTCATCCAACATATGACTCATCTGTTCCAACAGATGAGTCATATGTTGCAACATATCACGCATATGTTGCAACATATGACTCATCTGTTGGTTTACTCTTATTATGTTGGAACATATTATTTCCAATATTTGTAGTAACATATTTAATTATTCCCAACAGATTTCACCATCTTTTGCAATATATAAATCAGTTAAGTTCACAAACATCACCGATTGAAATATCATAAAAAAGTACTAAAAGTTCAGAATAACAATACTATTACTATTACAAGAATGGAGAAATGAGTGCAACATTAACAATTATGGAGCATTTCGATCTGGGCATGTAGTTCTTTTATGGCCAACCGTCTTACATATAGAGCACTTATTTTTTCTTGTTGGAAATGATTCTCCGACTCCACGCCTCCTCTTTTTTCGCCTTCTTCCCGGTTTGCTTGGGTCAATATGTGGAAGAGATATTTCTCTCTCTAAAAGCTCCAAAGGAACATTCCAAGATTCTTCAGAAGGCACAGGATGAATTTCCTCACAGTATGCAATGATGTATCTCTCCACCGTATAATATGAGGATGAGTACTCATAAATCCGCCTACCAAAATCTTCACCATATTGGACTCGAAGCGCTGCCATAGCATGTGAACAAGGTATTTTATCCATGTCAAATACTCTACATGTACAAGATCTTGCTTGCAAATCGACCGTAGCAACTTCACCATGACCGGTGACACTGAACTTGTAGTTGGCAGTTTGATGAGCCAATAACTTGTTTCCCAAGTTGACGTACTCTGTTATTTTCTTTTCCATTTCAGGGACAAAGATGGTTGGTGAGTTGATGAACTCCGTACGCCTCTCGTGAAATTTTTGTGCAAATCTCCTATTTATTTCATTAAATAGAGCGACAATGGGAAATTCTCTTTCAACATCGAACATTGCATTTACCGACTCAGCTATGTTTGTCGTCATAATGTTATACCTATACAAATAAATAATCACCAGTAAGATATAATTGACAATAAACTCAAATAAATCACTCAATTTATAATATTATACCTATTTCCCGGACAGAATGCTCTACTCCACCTGTGGAATCCAACACGTTCAAGATGTGCGGCTGCTCCTGGTACCATGTCTCTTATTTGATTGAAATGGTCATTGAACTCATCAATTTTGTACGCTTTTGCTGCTTTATAAAAATGAGATACGACCTTCGCATTGCGAAAGTTGTTTCGAATATTCTCCCCAAGGTGCCTTATGCAACAACCATAATGAGCTGTAGGGTAGACAATTGAAACCATCTTCTTGATACTTGGATGCCTATCAGAAATTATGCACAAATCAGCAGTATCATCTAGATAGCTTCTCATTTGTTCAAAAAAATATCGGTATGAGGCATCGCACTCCTTGTCAACTACACACAAAGCAAGCGGAAAAATATGATTCTCCGCATCTTGTGCCACAGCTGACAATAAAACTCCTTCATACTTGCTCCTCAAGAATGTCCCGTCAACGGCTATGACTCTTCTCATTTGCTCAAAACCACGTATCCAAGCTCCATAGGATACAAAAAAGTACTTAAACTTTCCATTTTCATCAATTTTCAATGCTGTCTTACTTCCTGGATTTGCGGACTAAAGCATATAACGGTAAGCATCAAGCACTGCATACCCGTGCTCATGTGTTCCCCTAATCAAAGACTTTGCAATCTCCATACCCTTCCAAATCTTCCAATAACTCACCTTAACACCCAATTCTGTACGAATTTGATGTTTCATGTCTTGTGTAGATGGGCCTTTACCTTCGGGGAACCTATTTTTGAAAATTTCACCGATGACTTTTGCTGTGGCGTACGGATTATGACTCGTGATATGCTCAGAACCACACGTGTGATACTTTACATAGGTTGTAATACAGAATCTATCAGAACTTAAAAGCTTCACAGCCCTAATCCACCATTTGCACTCCTGATATACACATCTAAAACAATACACATTACGCGAATTAATCACCTTCTTGAGTCTAAAATCTTTTTTCAAGCAAGCAATTTTCAACGAAGTTGCTAGTTCTTGCTTGTTCTTGAATGTCATTCCCTTATAAAAACCTGTTTCATCCTCTTGTACATGGATAGACTGTGTTGATTGAGAATTGCCCACTGTATTGCTCCCAACATCAGGTGTAGGAGTTTGGTCATCCCCACAGCTTGGACCATCCAATTCTGCCCCACTTCCATTATCTGGAATATTCATATCTACCCTATCCTCCAACTCATCATTTAACATATCTTGTTGGTTTTGAGCTAAATTGGGGTTCTCTATCGGCTTTTCAATTACGTATACCCTTAAAATGGGCCTAGCTGCATCACTTAAATAAGCACGCAAACGAACTTGATCCCTTATCTTAAAAGGCAAGACCCTCTGATTTTCAAAAGAGCTGTGCATGTAACTGATGACAAGATCTTTCGGTTGGCAATTTAATTCACAACAACTGATGATTAAGTTAACAAAATCATCATACAAAATATCTTGTTGGACTGTCATCGCTATCGTTTCTAACAAGTCACCATCCTTCCAACGCCAAATAAATCGATTGTTCTTCTCGATCCATTCACCATGACAATCAACCCCTATTGTTATTGATTCCTCCATAAATGATACCTAAAGAGTTTTGTTAAAAAAATCAATAATAGTATAGTAAAGTTGAGTATCTATATAAAACAATAAAATTATATCATTGTCCCAACAAACATGTTGGATACATGTTCAGAACCAGAAGCTTAATCCAACAGATAAGTCATCTGCTGCAACAGATGAGATATATGCTGCAACAGATGAGTTATATGTTGCAACAGATGACCTATCTGTTGGATCAAGCTACTGGTTCTGAACATGAATCCAACAGGTAAGTCATATGCTGCAACAGATAACTCATCTGTTGCAGCATATAACTCATCTGTTGCAGCAGATGACTTATCTGTTGGATTAAGCTTCTGGTTCTGAACCAGCTTTGCCAGCTAATGTAATATGAATCCAACAGATAGATCATCTGTTGCAACAGATGGGTCATCTGTTGCAACAGATGGGTCATCTGTTGGATACGCTACTGAAAATTGCAGAAAAACAGCAGATATACCCAGATGAGAAATTGAACTAAAAATCATTATTTTTACTTACCAAAATCACCTATGAAGCAATGCCCAGTGATTACGAACAAATTTGGTCCAAAATTTTGGTCCAGTACCAGCAGTTGTGGCAGCAGCAACAACAACAATGGAGGGCAGGGGAGTAGAAGAAAAAGAAGATGATGATGATGAAGAAGAAGAAGATGATGATGATGAAGAAGAAGAAGACAACAACAACAACAACAATGGAGAATGCTCTGAAAATGGCGAGAGGAAGAGAAGAAAAAAGAAGGGGAGGCGGTCCTTTTTCCCCCCTCCCATTTTAGGAAATTAGGGTTTTATTTAATTCTCCCAAAAGGGGAATGGGTCCCATGGGTCAAAGTGTAAAAATAAAAACTTGAGGGCAACTCAGAAAATGAGTCAAAACTCATTAATTCCTAATCTAATTTTTGTCACCTCTACTCAATTAAAATAACTTAAGTCACTACAACTTAAATTTGAAACATTTTTGTCACCCTTAATTCATTCACTACTTGATTATTGTCCAATAATTATTTTACTCTTTTCAAATTGTTTGGACCATTTCGTCCCTCTAATTTATTTTACTAAGATGAAAAATAATTAATTTAATTGGTCAATAATAAAATCTTTCTATCGGATTTTCGAGGTCTTCTCATAATAAAAGACGGATGTTATTTTGAGTTTAATTGACCAATGAAAGAATCTCTCTGTCGGATTTTCGAGGCCTTCTCATAATAAAAGACGGATGTTATTTTGAGTTTGATTATTTTATATCGAATATCAATTTATTGGCCGATAAAGAAATTTTCGTCGATTTCCAAGACCTCCAATGTATATAAGACGGGTTTTATTTTTTATTTATTATTTTATTGATTCATTTTTGATAAATATTCGTTCAATACTAACATTTTTACTAAGTGTGTTTACACGTACATGAAGTTACTTTCCGAAGAAGACACTCGAATTAAAATTCGAAGATCTTGTGAAATTCTTTATTGTATTTATTCATTTTTTGGCTAAACGATAGGAAAATATTAAGCCGTCTCATAAAAGCTTTTTTCTTGGACTCTTCGAGTGTTGAAGAGTCTTTTTCTCTAACTCGAAAGAATCAAGACATTTGTTTTATCTCCTCAATTAAAAAAATGAATTCAGCCGGGAACCACCGTTGTGGATTCTGAAGGATGCCTAACCTCTTTCCTTCGGAATAACTTGAACCCTTACCTAGAATCTAACTAGTTTCGTAAACTAAAATTTGTTCAATTGTTAATAAGGTTTCCCGATTTTCCTAAAATTAGGTGGCGACTCTCTTTCTCTATTAAATTATTTTTTAAACTAATTTTTTTTTTGAGTCTCGAAGTGGTGTCCTATCGGATATAACAGAATAGCGATTCTGCTGGAGATTAAAAGGTTTTAACCATTATGAATTCATTTTTTCAATTGAAGAGTTTTTACTTTTTTATAATTTTTTGCTCATTGTTTAATTAATTCTTTATTTGCACCTTATATATTTTGTTTGTTATTCGTAAATTGTATATTCTTTACGTTACTTAGTTATTCATTCATTATTTATTTACTTATATTATTATTATTGCATTTTCATGACATCTTCCGCTTCCTTGGCAAAGTATTAGTTTGCATTAGGAAAAAAGGGCGATTATGCGAGTCTTTGCAGTCGTCCTTCACTAAAAACACACTTTCTCAAAACATACATGTGAAGTAGTTGACCCGCGGTCGGTTAACGATCACTTGTTATTTTAGCCCGCGGTTGTCCGCCCAGGTTTACGGTCATTTTCAATAAATCAACTCTAGTCTACCTAGCGTAGAGCGGAGCCAAATCCTTGAATTAAGCATTGACCTAAGTTGACTCGATACTCAAGTGGTGTTGGGTCCATTAGTGAGACCACCTTGTGTTCAAATAGGCCCACGACCTAAAAGGACAATCATTCAATTATTTGTTTTAACTTGAAAGATGTGTACATCGAGTTATACGAATCATTATCTCTCGGATTTGTATAAATATATTTTTTGGGGCAATGGAGCGTTTCACAAATGACATACACATTTTTCAATCGTTAGGTTCACCTTTGGCTTAAAAGGTCACATGTATACTAGGACGCGTTATACATTGTTTATGTGTTAAATGATACCTAATTTATTTTATCCATACTTGTTTGATTTTTGTGTTGAATATACCTGTTTTGCTGTAAATATGATTTATTTATTCTAAAGGTTGGAACTACATTTGACCTGATTCCTAGCTCAATGGGATACGTAGGCGCCTTACAGGCTCGGTCATATTCCCCGTAAGCTTTCCAATTATTTGCAATGGAAATTGGGGCAAAATTTTTGAGAGGGTCTCAAAAATTCTATAGAAGATGGTGTTTGCTACATGATTGAATACACAGAGCTGTTGAAGTCGAAACTGGGGCAGAATATTTGAGAAAGGTCCTCAAAAATTCAACCAAAACAGCAAAGAGAGCAACATCTTCTGTTGGACTCCATGAAGCGTCAAACAGAAAAATTAGGAGAGCTTTTGATTGAGTTGTGCTACTCCTCCATTTTTTTCCATGACTATCCTGTTTTCATTTATTTTTTGTGCAATATATGTGACATTCTTTCAAAGATGATATATTTTATGGCATATCTGCACGAACTATGCAAACCTGATTCTCATTCCTCGGGGTGAGATACGTAGCCAGTCCTTTTGGGTTCGGTATCCCTTATTAAAAAAAATAATATTTTTTTAGAATCACATTTTTGACTTGGTTGGTGCCAAAACAGTTAGAAATATGCAGAATAATTAATTGAGAATGTTGACTTCGGGTGAACCATAGATTCTTTTGGTACCTCTTAGTTGTATCTTTGTGACACTAGAAAACATTCTCTTGCATGCATCAAAGATAAGAATAAAACCAACCTCATTTTTTCATGTGCATTGTGTGATGAGATTTTAGATTAAATTCAATTGCATTGCATTGTTGATCTAGAACTTGGCTTGAATGTTTGTTGAGGCGAAATTCTGAGTAATATTTGATTTGGAAAATGATCGTAGGCTATTTTTTGACCCGTTTGTGCCTTTCATTGCCTACCAAATGACATTAATCCTTAGCATGTCCCCCTTTGAGCCTGAAGCCTCTTCTTTGGACAACCATATCTTAACCAATACCCTTTTGAGTGCTTACATGCACTATCCCTCTCTTGGCCCAACCTCCTTGAGCGCACTAAAGACGTACAAAAGAAGATTCAAGTTTGAAGCTATAAAAAGCAAAAGATGTTGCATTCCTGAAAGTCAAAAATACAAATGACTTCAGAAGAAAAAAAAAAGGGAGTCAAAAACTCCCCACAAGATCAAGACAAGGAGAAATTCCAACAGAAACAACGAAGAAAAATACTTCAACAATAATGGAGAAATTTCAAAAGAAAGAAGAAAGTGTCAGACAAAGGGAGAGAAGACTCCAACAAGTAAAGATTCAAAAGAAGTCAAAACAAAAGAAGGAACAACAAAAAAGTTCAAGCGCTAAAAGCGCAATAAAAACACAAATTCAGTGCAATGCTCAAGGAGGGATTAAGTCACTTTCATCCCAAATGAATACCCTCCCCATCTTTAAGCCTACATTACAAGCTGATTACAAACTCTACATGATCTGATTTCAAATATTCTCACATTAGTGGAGATTTACATGAAGGCCAAGCATATGACATCATAATTGCATGCATTGAACATTTTTCTAAGTGTGAGTGTTCTTTGAAAATATCCTCAAAACAAATACTTCAGATATGTGCAAATGATGACTTTCTTTGTGGTAAGGGCACTTGAAACATGAGGATAAGTATAGTTCAAAACCTTTGTTTGAAGCAAGACGAACAAATCTTGTTGATACTTACGTATGTTTGGGGTACCACTTGAAGCTATAAGAATTACCTCGAAGTCAATCTATGTTAAAGGAGAAGCAAATGAGAATTTTTTTAATCAATGCTAAATGTTGGTGCCAACTTCAGTCAACACTTGATTCTCTCTTCACATGCTTCATTGTTCAAAATAAAATTGGGGCGAGCACCCACCTTTCTAAATATCTGCCAAGTGCATTTTCTTGTTAAAGTTGTTGTCACCTTGTAAAACTGACATGTTGAGCTGTTACCTTGTCAAATTGACACATTTTTTAAAATTTGGGTTGTCATCCCATTCAAATTGACATATTTTTTAAAAGTTGGGTTGTCATCCCATTCAAATTGACATATTTTTTAAAAGTTGGGTTGTCATCCCATTCGTATTTCTCGAAAAAGTGATTCGATTGATGGGATTTGGTATGAGATCGATGAAAATAACACATTTTTTAAAATTTGGTTATCATCCTATTTAAAATGACACATTTTTTAAATTGGATTGTCATCCCATTCAAAATGACTCCTTTTTTAAGTTGGATCGTCAATTCTATATTTGTGATGTGTTTTGGATCTGTGACTCCGGGCAGCCCCTTTGTCATATTAAATTGGGTTGTTATTGTTGTATGTTGATGGTGTTACGGTGTTGGAGGTACTGGGGATTTGTGTGATTCTTATTGGAGTCACGGACAATGGTTATTGGATTGAATGACATGAAGTACGCCTTTAAATAGTGCCTCGGTAGCTCGTCGCTCTTTTGAGATGTGGGTTGCATATTGTTGTTGGATTTAGCTGCCATTTCTTATTGTTACTGGTATCATTTTATACTTTGGAGTTGGCTGGTCGTGAGTGTGATATTAACACCTTATCAATTGGCTATGGCTAGTTCTTGCAGCCTTGTCAATTTTAGTAATTGTTCTATTACTTTGGTTGGTCAGGCTTTATAGAGACGCCTTTGGGGCTTCAGTTGAAAGTGTTTTTTTATGTGATTCGGAGCTTCTTGGAGTAGTTCGAGCCTGGACGATGCTGTTCCCACAGCTAGTCATCGGATGACAGGTAGGTTATGGTTTTCCCTACCTAGACTCTGCGTATATAGGCTATAACTGCATTAATTAACATCCTTGGGTGGGTTGTTATAAGTTGGTACCCCAGACCTTGTCTGCCTTGTTCTTCCGTTAATTCATACATTGTTTGTAGTATTCGCGTAGTATTGTATATTACCCTTATGGTCCTGTGTGGCCTTGTATTGACTCTGGAACATAGATGGTGGGTTATTTGAGGAATGTCCGCGAGACCCGGACATAGAGATGATCCTTTTAGGCTGGTTATGTATGCTGCGTATCTTCTGGGCCTGTGCAGCGCTGATAGGAATTGTTGTGAGCCGTTGGACTACTTTTATACTTGTGTTCGAGTATATCATCCATGAAAAAGGTTTTTCCCTGCATGTTTTACTATAGTTTTGGCTGCGAGCCACTACAGACAGTTTACTAAATTTGCATGGCCCCGAGGGCCCATTTTTGGTATTGTTGATGATAGAAAAGGGGATTTTTTGATGTTTTTGCACTGATTTTATTACTGGTACTAGTCTCCGCGGGGCAGAGCACCAGACTTGATTTTATTACTGATATTAGTCTCTGCAGGGCAGAGCACTAGACTTGATTTTATTACTGGTATTAGTCTCTGTGGGGCATAGCACCAGACTTTATTTTAGTACTGATACTAGTCTCTGCGGGGCAGAGCACCAGACTTGATTTTATTACTGATATTAGTCTCTGCGGGGCAGAGCACCAGACTTGATTTTATTACTGATACTAGTCTCTGCGGGGCGGAGCACTAGACTTGATTTACTACAGTTTTAGACACGGTTACGCCCGGGCACCCTTTGAGGGGGTTACTGACACTTTGATCACTGATTTAGACCCGAGTGTTACTTCGGGCCCCATTTGAGAGGGTCTTTTGAGATTACTACTACTGTTTTAGACCTGGTTCGATCCCGAGCATGTACTTCAAGGTTCTGATTCTCTGAGATTTCATGGTTGTTACTGTATGTGGTCGGGGACCTCTATGGGCCCTGCCGTTCCAGGACTTGGCCAAAGGGACGAGCGTGCCAGAGGAGAGGTATACGGTGTAAGATGAGGTATAGCGGGCGCGACCCACCATGGGTCCTCCTGCCGGTGCGCCGGGCATGCCGAGGGAGGTGCATACAGAGGTACTATTACCAGTTCCATCATATCATCATCATGCATATTTCACTCGGATTCCACCCTTGTTTGCTGTGTGTTCAGTGTACGCTCCAGTTGTATGGGCGGCCGGAGGGTTTGTTTTCACTTGATTGTGTTCCTCGATTGTGTGGGCGGCCATTGGGAGTGTAGGTAGATTATATTTTACTCATGTATTTATTTAGAGCTTGTCTTGGCATTCGATTCTTGAAGGATTCACGATGGTTAGCCTGTTGAGGCTCTGATAGTGGGATTTTGATCATTGAGAGGGCTAAGGAGTCCTATCTTATTGAGACACTTTTGTGTGGCCTTCTGAGCAGATTATGAGATTCTGGTTCCATTCTTATAAGGATTTGAGTAGTATTTCTTGGTTATTGTGGGTTAGTTATCCCATCCTAGGGCTGTACTTGTGGGGTGATTCCCTGTTTATGCTATCATGTGATTGGGTTGGTGTTATAAATTTCTTATACTTGTTGATTCCAATTTGAGTATGTTAGACTACTTTCCTTCTTTCCCTTTTACTTGAGGTTACCGGTATACCGCCATTTTCTCAACTCTCTCTCTCTACTTACTTATATTGTTGTGCAAGGACTCCAGGTGCGTTCTCCTTTTATTCACCTGTGATTCGGTGTAATTGTATCTCTGTGCTAGCATGTGTTACTTGTAGCTCTTGGTTATGGATGATCTGTTCTAGCTCCTTGTGCCTTTCTTATTGCTTTAGTGACTGCTTTCTTTCTATGTGTTACTTTCTGTTTTTATATCTTATATGCGCTCAGTCGACCGATGATGCCTACTGAGTACCCATTGTTTTGGTGCTCATACTACACTTCTGCACTTTTTGTGCAGATATTGGTTGAGCTCTCGCCGTTGATCATGTTGGAGACTCGTGCAAATGTTTGTGGATAATCGAGACTAGGGTGAGCGGCTGACGGTCGGGGCTTGACCACATATCATCTTTTGTACTGTTACTCTTTGTATATTAGGAGACAATTTTACTTATCATTTTGGTATTCTAGCACTTGTATCCTATTAGAAGCTTCTGTACTGTCGATACCAAGTCTTGGGGTTGGTGTAGTTTCATTATGTATATATTCGGGTAAATTGCTTCTGCATTGTCTTATCTTTATATTCTGCTTCTACTTATTTCTGCTTGCTGGTGCATTTCGGTTAGGTAGTAGCCCATTACTAACCGTTCTAGGCTATGAGAATTGGTACGCCTACAGGGGGCTGTAGGTGCTATCATGACCTGAGAAATCGGGTCATGACAGCTTGGTATCAGAGCTCTAGGTTCACCGGTGTCGTGGTACAGAAGCAAGTGTCTAAGTAGAGTCTCACGGATTGATATGATGACGTCTGTATCTTATCTGCGGGAGGCTACAGGGCATTGTTAGGAAAAGTTTCATCTTCTTGACTCCTTATCATGCGTTCCTGGCTTTATTGACTTCTAAAACTTCGGTTGTTTATTCATTCTCAGATGCCTTAGACGAGTGCGATAGCAGTTGGTGCCGAGGCTTCTGTGCCTATTGCTTCAGTGCTTTCGTCAGCGCCAGGACTTCAGAGTGAGGGTTTACCATACTAGATAGGGAGTGTGGGGTCGACCCAGCCTCCGATTAGATTTATAGTGTCCTCAGCACTTCAGGACACTGTGGCTAGAACTCTGAGTCCTCCGGTGAGTATTTCAGTACCTGGTTCTGTGAGTGGTGCTTCTGTTAGGGTTGAGCTTCCAGATCTTCAGCAGGGTTGTCTGTCGGTATTGGAGTATGATGCGAGATTTTCTCATCGAACTTCATCTGGTAGAGGTTGTTTTCGGTGTGGTGAGCGTGGGCACTATGCTAGGAATTGCCCCACGATTGTGTATCCCGGACAACCTGGTTGTTATCATTGTGGAGAGATTGGTCACCTTTATAGAGCTTGTCCCCGATGAGGGCCGATTGGGACTTCAGTTTTGACTACTCAGTCCAGAGTTAGATCCCGTCAGCTTGATGCTCCTCTTGGTGGGCCAGAGGTAGAGGTTTCTGATATCGTTGCTCCAATTTAGGCTTTCACTACCTTCGACTTTTGATAGTACTGCTCGCATTGTGATTCTATTCCTTTTGTCATTTATTTGCTTATATGCCTACCTGCTACTTGTTTAAGTTGTTTGACTACCCGAATTGTAGTATCAATATGTTATTTTATTGGTAGTTTATTCTTTAGTAGTGGATGGGGGTAAGTTAGCCTTGAGAGGTGTTTTCCCAGAGTTGTAGCTCATGGGTAGTTCTTGTTAGTCTATTTTTAGCTGGGTTATCCCTGTTTCATTGTGATTTTGGACTTGTGGTTGAGTTGCCCTTGTTGAGCAGTCCTACATGGTTGTTGCCTAGGCCATTATCTAGCGTGGCTAGAGATCCGTGTGATGGTTCAGTGTATTACCGATAGTTGGGCCAGAGTTGAGATTTTGCCTTAGTTGGGAGATATTGGTTATGCTAGTGTGCATAGATCGGTTTGGCCTCCCAACTGTCCAGAGTCGACCCTCTTTGTTGATTTGTCTAGGAGGTTGGCAGGTATGTCGGTTGTTCCCATAGTATCCTCCAGTTCCTGGTCCATTGGATGTTTTGTTGTATCCTCAGCTCCAGTTGGAATGAATCCTGATCGTAGTTCTTTGGATGAGCTCTTGATATTGGCATCATGACTAGGTTTTGACTTTAGCACTTTCGACTAAGTGTTGATCGTAACCTCGTGGTTGGGTTGTATTCGTAAGCATTTTGGGTGAGTTGGGCATTCAACCCATTCTTCTCCTGCCTTATTGAATTTGACGTGTAGCTATGAGAAGTAAGGTAATAGCTTCAGGTTCTTATTCGAGAAAGGATTTGTAAGGTTTGGTATGTAATAAGGAAGGATTTTAGTTTAGTTGAAAAAGAAGGGAGATTACTCTTTGTTTGTGTTTATGTGTCCTAGTAGTTGCCTGAGGTAGCGATGAAGGTTTGATTTGGGATTATGTGTTGGTGATTCGATTCAGCCATCTACACATTGTCGTGGGTTTTCCATCGATTGGTTTTTGTTTCAATAGCAGCTGCGATGTTGGCAACTTGCATATTCAGGCCTTGTTGGCTTGGGTTCTTAAGGGTTCATTGGCAGCATACGGGTTCGACCAAGGCTTTGGTTGGCAATTTTGAAAGTCGGGCTTCAGAATCATGGCTTGGCAGGTTACATTGGATGGTTCGTGCAGTTTCTATTTGGTTGCAGCATCCTAGTG
The DNA here is from genome assembly GCA_003996215.1 of Jaltomata sinuosa. Classification (NCBI taxonomy): domain Eukaryota; kingdom Viridiplantae; phylum Streptophyta; class Magnoliopsida; order Solanales; family Solanaceae; genus Jaltomata; species Jaltomata sinuosa. The sequence continues at coordinate 129,463 of QJPP01003944.1, read as the reverse complement.
TCGGGAGGCAGTGGGTGCGGGCAACTTAGCTTCTTACTTCAGTTGCAGATGCGGCTATTGTCCTTGGACACCTAGTCCTTGGCTAACCTCTACAAGATGTGGGATATTCCAGATTTCAGCAGTGTTCCAGTTAGTACGAGGTTTTTCTACCAGGGTTGGACAGACTCAGCGGCGTAAGTTTGAGCTTCAGCAATGGTGTATGCTTTATGTGACCAGCTTGTGCGGGTTGAGACTAGCGATGCTATTTTGAGTTCTGATGATACGTAGAGACTAGTAATCGCCATTCATTTGCCGAGGATTTGAAAGCTTATTTAATTGATTCCTCTAGAGTTGTTGTTTATGTGGGGTTCCAGTGTTGGTTAGACTCGGCTAGTATGGACTAGAAGTTCGTTATGATATATGCTTCGAAGTGGTTGGTTTTTTGCAGAACTAGTAGAGCGATTGATTCGAGCCAAAGGAATGAGTTGAAAGTATAGGATAAAATATCTATGGCTAGATGGTAACATTGAACCCCATGCACCTTTTTCCTTTGCCTTCGGGGTGTTTGGACTTGATATTCATGTCATGGTGGACTTCTTCCTGAGGTGAGATTCGTAAGGCGATTTCACATCCAAATGGTGTTCGAGTGTTTGGAGTAGCAGCAATGTTTTCTAGAGTTGGGAGCTTAGCTCACGATTACAGACTTCGTGGTAGGATTACCACACTTCTTGCAGGATCGTGGTTTTGGTTTGGGCCTTTTGGGCAGGTTGCCCTGGTTCATTCACTTTCAGTTGATTCAGACCTGGCACGGTTCAGTTAGTGAGTTTGATGTTAGCAAAAGTGTTCGTTCGTTGGTTGGTGGTCAGTCAAGGCAGGTAACTTTAGTTTTCAATGATATTCTACAAGTTGTTATCTTGGATAGCTAAGCCTAGTAGCTTATATCTTGGCTTTAAACGATTTTGAATAAAATGGGTGACTTCGTTCTTGGTAAAGTATAAGCGGGAACTATGGATCTCCGGTGTGTCAGTTGATGCTTCGAGGGTGGTTTGAGTGTTCAACTTGTATGCAACTTCCTGTTTGTGGTGCTAAAGGATTCAGTTCAGAATTAAAAAAAAGGGTTTTGCAGAACAACGGGTTCATGAGTTAGAGTTTTGGGTTGATGGATTTTCTGGTAAACTTGGTATGGTTTTGAGGATTTGAGTTCTGTGTGTTGATCGCCGTGGTCCTCTAGTTTTGGTGTTTTGTCGATGCTTTTCAGTTGAGATTCTCGAGGTTCAGTTTGGATTGGCAGATCTTTGGAGGTTGAAATCTAGCTTGGCTAGTAAGAAATTAAGGCTTGGTTCTGTTCTATTGGGTGTCGTCCGGTCATGGAGGCTACCCGGGTTGTCCGAGAGAGTAGTGTGGGCATTGTATCGGCTATTCTTAAATCTCTAGTATCCTCTTCTTTCCTGACTTTCGCGGATGAAAGTCTTTTTAGTAGTGGATGTTGTAATGATCCTTCCGGTCATTTACACGTTTTTGCCTTTCTTGTACCATTAGAGTTTGCCTGTAGCGGCCCCAAGTCATTTATGGCTTGTCGGGACCGACAGTTCGATGCCCAGGCCATTTTTTTGGTCTTTATGGTTGTCCCTTATTTTAGAGCTTCAACTTTGGAAATAGTTGACTTCAGTCAACATTCTTGGTAGTTTCGAAGAATTAAACCAAGGTTCTAGGTCAAAGGAATCCCTTACACAAAAGCTCGAGTTAAAGAAATGCCTCGTGTAACACCTCACCCGTTTGGAAGGTTTAAATTAACCCGTAATTTTGAGGTAATATTAATAGAGTCTAATACACTAAGAAGGATGTGTTATAAGGTATTATAATCTTAAAATGATCGTATGATAAGTTTTGAAGTCAAGCAAGTTGCGAAACAAAAGTCGGAAAAAGTTATTGTAAATTCCTTTAAGGAATTCTCTTTAAATTTGGGTTAAATGTCTTGGGGTGTTTCTCCCAATCTATAAAGAATTAGTGGGGTCCCAATATACCAAATCTAAGGTCTACGAGTCTAGTTTCCAACTCACTAAACCGTTCGTTCATACGGCTTCAGAATAGCGAGATATTTGCATTTTTGCGAGACTGCACAAGCAGGCACGTCAAAGTGGGGCCCCTATCCTAAGTCGGTTTTGCTTATTAAAAGCTGATTTCTCCTTCGTTTTAACTCATTACTTTCACCCAAAATCTACTGAAAATCAGAGGGAAAGCCCCTAAATTCTCCATGGAATTTGATGCTTTAAATTCGGAAGTTTAACGGAAGTTGCTCTACATCGCGAGCTCATCATTGTGGTATAGTTTTCTCATCGTTTTGGCTCCATTTGTTGCTACTTCAAGGAGGAAGTTCGTGGAACTGATATTTGTATAGTGTTATCATTTGATTATCGGAAGGTAAGAGTTCTAAATCCTCGACTCATTCTTAATTTGAGCTTTAGAATCAATTCCGAGGAGAACTTATTGTTATCGGCATGTTTGTCATGTTTTCTTGCCGTATATTGTTACAGCTCGTGGTGGGACCTTATAATAGCATGTTTAACTTGGTATTTCAAAGCTTTTTGTTAAGGTAACCTTCCTCCTATGACCCTCCTTGATAATTTCATGTTCTAATATTATTTTATGGATTTCTGAGCTACAAAGTGGTATTTTGGATCTGTGACTCCGGGCAGCCCCTTTGTCATATTAAATTGGGTTGTTATTGTTGTATGTTGATGGTGTTACGGTGTTGGAGGTACTGGGGATTTGTGTGATTCTTATTGTAGTCACGGACGATGGTTATTAGATTGAATGACTTGAAGTATGCCTTTAAATAGTGCATCGGGAGCTCGTCGCTCTTTTGAGATGTGGGTTGCATATTGTTGTTGGATTTAGCTGCCATTTCTTATTGTTACTAGTCTCATTTTATACTTTGGAGTTGGCTGGTCGCGAGTGTGATATTAACAACTTATCAATTGGCTATGGATAGTTCTTGCAGCCTTGTCGATTCTAGTAATTGTTCTATTACTTTGGTTGGTCAGGCTTTATAGAGACGCCTTTGGGGCTTCAGTTGAAAGTGTTTTTTTGTGTGATTAGGAGCTTCTCGGAGTAGTTTGAGCCTGGACGATGCCATTCCCGCAGCTAATCATCGGATGACAGGTAGGTTATGGCTTCCCCTACCTAGACTCTGCGTATATAGGCTATAACTGCATTAATTAACATCCTTGGGTGGATTGTTATAAGTTGGTACCCCAGACCTTGTCTGCCTTGTTCTTCCGTTAATTCATACGTTGTTTGTAGTATTCACGTAGTATTGTATATTACCCTTATGGTCCTGTGTGGCCTTGTATTGACTCTGGAACATAGATGGTGGATTATTTGAGGAATGTCCGCGAGACCCAGACATAGAGATGATCCTTTTAGGCTGGTTATGTCTGCTGCATAGCTTCTGGGCCTGTGCAGGGCTGATAGGAATTGTTGTGAGCCGTTGGGCTACTTTTATATTTGTGTGCGAGTATATCATCCATGAAAAAGGTTTTTCCCTGCATGTTTTACTATAGTTTTGGTTGTGAGCCACTACAGACAGTTTACTAATTTTGCATGGCCCCGAGGGCCCATTTTTGGTACCGTTGATGATAGAAAAGGGGATTTTTGGATGTTTTTGCACTGATTTTATTACTGGTACTAGTCTCTGCGGGGCAGAGCACCAGACTTGATTTTATTACTGATACTAGTCTCTGCAGGGCAGAGCACTAGACTTGATTTTATTACTGGTATTAGTCTCTGCGGGGCAGAGCACGAAACTTGATTTTAGTACTGATACTAGTCTCTGCGGGGCAGAGCACCAGACTTGATTTTTTACTGATATTAGAGTCTGCGGGGCAGAGCACCAGACTTGATTTTATTACTGATACTAGTCTCTGCGGGGCGGAGCACTAGACTTGATTTACTACAGTTTTAGACCTGGTTACGCCCGGGCACCCTTGGAGGGGGTTACTGACACTTTGATCACTGATTTAGACCCGAGTGTTACTTCGGGCACCATTTGAGAGGGTCTTTTGAGATTACTACTACTGTTTTAGACCTGGTTTGATCCCTGGCATGTACTTCGAGGTTCTGATTCTCTGAGATTTCATGGTTGTTACTGTATATGGTCGGGGACCTCCATAGGCCCTGCCGTTCTAGGACCTAGCCAAAGGGCCGAGCATGCCGGAGGAGAGGTATACAGTGTAAGATGAGGTATAGTGGGCACGACCCTCCATGGTTCCTCCTGCCGGTGCGCCGGGCATGCCGAGGGAGGTGCATACAGAGGTACTATTACCAGTTCCATCAGATCATCATCATGCATATTTCACTCGGATTCCACCCTTGTTTGCTGTGTGTTCAGTGTACGCTCCGGTTGTATGGGCGGCCGGAGGGTTTGTTTTCACTTGATTGTGTTCCTCGATTGTGTGGGTGGCCATTGGGACTGTAGGTTTAAAGTGACATATCAAATTCACGTTGGTTCGTCCGCCTTTCAATGAGACACGTTGGGTTGTCACCTCATTCAAAGTGACATATCAAATTCAAGTTGGGTCATCCGCCTTTCAATGAGACACGTTGGATTGTCACCTCGTTCAAAGTGACATATCAAATTCAAGTTGGGTCGTCCGCCTTTTAATGAGTTATGTTGGGTTGTCACCTCGTTCAAAGTGACATATCAAATTCAAGTTGGGTCATCCGCCTTTCAATGAGACATGTTGGGTTGTCACCTCGTTCAAAGTGGCATATCAAATTCAAATCGTGTCATCCGCCTTTCAACGAGACATGTTGGGTTGTCACTTCGTTCAAAGTGATATATCATATTCAAGTTAGGTCATATGCCTTTCAACGAGACATGCTGGGTTGTCACCTCGTTCAAAGTGACATATCAAATTCAAGTTGGGTCGTCCACCTTTCAATGAGACAAAAATGAGTTGTCTGCCTTTCAATGAGACAAAAATAGGTCGTTCGTCGTTCAAAGAATAAGATTGGGTTGTCCGCCTTTCAATGAGATAAGTTGGATCGTCCGTCTTTCAACGAGACAGGTATACAATTTTGTATCCCCAGCGTCTCAAAATTTGACACTGGGTGATTTTGGAAAACAATGTCGAAGGTACGCTATTACTTTTCGTCCTAGAATATTTTTTCCTTGTTTATTATCTTTCATTTAAAATAATTCAACCTTGCCAGCAGACATAGAGTATTTTCAAAGCTCTATCAAAGTCTGGCATTGTTATGTGCATATGTCATTCTTTTCCTTTGTCGAGCCAAAATTGGCTATACGTCAACTTCTTCGCTCAAAGATTCTTTCATCATATCCGAGCGAAGAGGAATAGTTGTTGACACCAAATTTTGGCCTGATATTTTTCAAATTAATATTTTTTAAATCCTTTATTCGTTAAATTGCACAGAATACAATTTCTTCATATTTTTTTAATGTTAACTCAATTTGTTGATAACTACTCTCATTTTTTGATAATATTGAGATTTTCATCTTTATTATTTTAGTTAATTTTAATTATTATTAATTTTATCACAATTATTTGTATATAAACGAATATTATTTTGATTTTTTCAAATCATCAGTCGTCTTTATTTAAATCACATTTTTACATGTTATTTGATATATTTTTTATTATTTTTTAGCACAGTCTGTTAATATATAAATTAGAGGAGATATTATAACATAGATAAATTAAATAGCACATGGTTTTGAGCACACAGTTTTAATAGCCCGTGGTGTTATTTTGTCACCTAGATGGTTTAGAATTTTAAAGTTTTCTATAAAGTGTCTCATACACACTACACACTCCTTGGTGGTGAAAATTTCCCAAAATAGACAAAAATTCCAAAAAAGAAAATATCCATTCCCTTCTTTCTTTCCTTTTCCGGCCACCACCCCATCAGAATCTGACAACCTCTGTTCAACTCCGGTGAAATCATAACTAGCTCCACCATCACGGTTCTCTCAAAGCCCTCTTCACTGCCAGACCACGAGCAACCCCATCGGAATGAGACAAGCTCCAAGCTCCGGTAAACCACCCTCACCTCCGTTCTTCGTTCACCTCTTCTCCACTGCCGTCCACTACTCAACAACCCACACACCACCCACCAAACAGCCTCAGACCTTCTCCTCTTCTTCGTCCAGCAACCCCAAGCCAATCCCACCACAACATCGATGAAACCACGCACCAGCCACACCATCAAAAACCAGCCACCACCAAACACCCAATTCGCCAAAACAACACCATGAACTAGAACTCCCATGAACCTTCATCCCCTTCACTTTGTCTTCTCCGACGAGAAACGAACCACAAAACACTGACCAAACACACCCACGACGGCCAGTCCTTTTCCCCCTTCCCCTGTTACATTGTTTTCTTTACTTTTTAGGCAAAACTCCAGTCAAACAACTGTTGTTGTGAACAACCAACAACAACACTCTCCGCTCTAGTAAATCGAACCCTGACGAACTCAAATCGGAGCACCGACCACCACGCACCCCCTTTATGCTCCAGTCACAAGCTCTATCTCCGGTATAAACTCGCAACCTCCATCGAACAACAACCAAATGGCGAGCTCCAAGCTCCACAACGACGACCATAAAGCTTCACCATTTGGTCGGAGGTTTGAACTCCGATCATTTTCCATTTCAAGTAGTTAATTTGTTATATGTTTGATTGGATTTTATTTCTAACATTTTCTTTGATTTTGTTTATAATGTTTTCTGGCATCTGTGGGTTTTTTCTATATCGTTGTTCTATTTTTATTTTTTACTTTATTATTTTATTCCATTTTTATATTATTGTTCTGTTGTTTGCTCATAGACGAATGTAAAGTGATTCTATGTGTTCTCTGAACTTTTTCCTATTGATGATGCAGATTCAGGCTTCTTCCCTCAGACACGTGGCTAGAGATTTCAGGCCATTCACTGTCCGCTGTTGGTGAGTCCTCATAGTCAGAGGGCTAGTTATGATCTTAGTTAGTTTATGGTTATTTACTTCCGTACTTTGAGTTAGCTAGGGTCTTGTCCTAGCAACTTCTTATGTTATGTGTAGAGGCTTTCCAGACATAGACATTATTAAATTCCTTCGTTGTAGTTGTATGTATTTTGACTCGGTTATCTATATGTTTGATTTTGAATCTTCTTAATATGCTGATTTTGAATCTTCTTAATATGCTGATTTTGAATCTTCTTAATATGCTTCCTCTTATCTATTGTTTTGCTTGAGTATGCTATGACCAAGGGTTAATCTAGAGCACTTGTGCTCTGGATCCCATGTTACGTCCAGGGAGTAACCTCGGGGCGTGACAAACTTGGTATCAGAGCCTCATGTTTCAAGAGTCCTAGGATGTTTTAAAGTTGTATCGAGTAGAGTCTCCTTCATGTGTGTGAAGCACGCCTCACTTATGAGAGAGAAGCTATGAGATGTCTTAGAAAAACATCACTGCTTTCATGATCACATCGTGCGTTAGTGTTTGGCTCTAATATCGATTTAATCCTTACCTTGTACGTTTTAGATTATGCCTCGACGTGCTATGCCTCACTGAGCCACTCAGAATGCTTCTCCTCCAGTTCCGGCCCTCGAGGCCATGAATGAGGAATTCAGGAACGCTATCGATTTGCTAGCCCAAACCATGGCCGCTTAGGCCAACCAGCCAGCTCTTATCCCCGTCCACCCTCAAGGTGGGGTAGCGGCCTGGGTCCATGATTTTGTCCGAATGAACCCGCCTGAATTTAGTTCGAAGATGGGTGAATATCCACTTAGCTTTATTGATGAGGTGAAGAAGATCTTCGATGTGACGTAAGGGGGTGATGTTGATTGTGTGGAGCTCGCGTCCTATCAACTCAAGGATATGGCTCATATCTGGTTCACGCCATGGAAGGAAGCTAGAGCTAGGGACGAGGTCCTTATGACTTGGGAGTATTTCGAGAAGGCTTTCCTTGACCAGTTCTTTCCCTGAGAGTTGAGGCAGGCAATGGCTGAGGAGTTTTTGAACTTGAGACAGGGGTCGATGTCAGTCCAAGAGTACTGTTTGAAGTTTACTCAGTTGTCTAGGTATGCCCCCTTTATGGTAGCTGACCTGCATGATCAGATGAGTAAGTTTATCTATGGGGTTTCTGATATGGTGAAGAAGGAGTGTCAGTCCACTATGTTGTTGAGTGATATGAACATCTCCAGACTCATGACCCATGCTCACCATATCGAAGGAGACAAGCTTAGGGAGATGGCTAGGGAGAACAAAAGATCCAGATCTGAGGGTTTGAGGTTTAGCTATCAAAAGTTTGGAGGCGGACATCGCTCTTCCTTTCAAAAGAAGTCATCAGGACATGTGCATTCTATTGCTAGTGCTCCTTCTCAGGCCTCCAGGCCCCATCATGATCATTCTGGTAGAGGTGCAGGATCGTTTTCTCAGAGTAGTGGTGCAAAGAGGCCTTCTTTCCCCGTTTGTACCAAGTGTGGGAAGAATCACCCCGGTGAGTGTTTCACTGGATCAGGTGGTTGCTTTGGATGTGATCAGGTTTGCCACATGATTAAGAATTACCCTTCATCTAAGAAGGGACAGGGAGGTATTAGGGCTCAGTCGGCTCCAGCAGCCTAGGAGGTCGACCAGCCCTGCAGGGGACAACTTCTAGTTCTGGTGGTCAGCGCCAAAATCTCCTTTATGCTATGTCCTCTCGCCAGGACTAGGAGAGCTTGTATGATGTTGTCACTGGTATGTTGAAAGTCTTCTCTCTAGATGTGTATGCTTTGTTGGACCCCGGAGCCTTCCTATTTTTTGTAACCCCTTATGTAGCATGCAAATTCAAAATTTATCCTGAATTACTTTTAGAACCCTTTTGTGTGTCTACTCCTGTTGGTGAGTCAATCCTAGCCAAAAGAATCTACCAAAATTTCCCTATCTCGGTCCTTCTCAAAGTCACTTTAGCAGATTTAGTAGAGGTAGAGATGACTGATTTTGACGTTATTCTCGGTATGGATTGGTTGTATGCTTGTTATGCTTCAGTTGATTGTCGTATTAGAGTTATCAGTTTCAAGTTTCCAAATGAACCTGTCTTAGAATGGAAGGCAGTCCCCCATCCTCGAAAGGTCATTTCATATCTTATCTTAAGGTTAGGAAGATAATTTCAAGGGTTATGTTTATCATATAGTTTGGGTTATGGACACGGAGTCTGGAACCCCATCCCTTCAGTCTGTTCCTGTTGTGAATGAGTTCCCAGATGTGTTTCCCGAGGATTTACTCGGAGTCCCTCCAGAGCAAGAAATTGACTTTGGGATAGATCTTCTTCCAAATACAAATCCTATCTCTATCCCTCCCTATTGAATGGCTCTCGCGGATCTTAAGGAATTGAAGGATCAGTTGAAGGATCTTCTTGATAAGGGTTTCATCAGGCCTAGCATTTCTCCATGGGGTACCCCGATTTTATTTGTTCGGAAGAAAGATGGTTCTCTTAGAATGTGTATTGACTACCGTCAGTTGAAAAAGGTCACCATCAAGAATAAGTATCCTATTCCTAGTATTGATGACTTGTTCAATCAGCTTCAGGGTGCTAGTTTCTTCTCTAAAATCGACCTTAAATCTGGTTATCATCAGCTTCATGTTCGAGAGTATGATATTCCGAAGACAGCCTTCAGGACTCGGTATGGTTATTATGAATTTATTGTTATGTATTTTGGTCTAATAAATACTCCTGCAGCTTTTATGGATTTGATGAACCATGTGTTCAAGCAATATTTGGATATGTTTGTGATTGTTTTCATTGATTATATCCATATCTGCTTTAGGAGTGAAGAGGAGCATACAGACCATTTGAGATTTGTGATGCAAACTCTCAAGGACTGACAGTTATTTGCTAAGTTTAGCAAGTGTGAGTTCTGAATGCAGTCCGTTGCTTTTCTGGGTCATATTGTGACTAGTGATGGTATTCGGGTTGAGTCTCAAGAGATTGAGGCAGTAAAGAACTGGCCTAGACCCACTTCCCCATCTGATATTATGAGTTTTTTGGGTTTGGCTGGTTACTACAGGAGATTTGTAGAAGGATTTTCTTCTATTGCTTCCCCTTTGACTCGATTGACTCAGAAGAAGGTATAATTTCAGTGGACTGATTTGTGTGAGAAGAACTTTTAGGAATTAAACACTAGATTGACCACAACTCCAGTGTTAGCTCTACCCGAGGGCATAAATGACTTTGTTGTGTATTGTGATGCTTCTCAGATTGGTTTGGGTTGTGTTTTGATACAACGTGGTAAAGTTATTGCTTATACATCTAAACAACTTAAGATTCATGAGAAGAACTACCCTACACATGATCTTGAGCTAGCAACCATTTGGGTTATTGTTGACCGGGTGACCAAGTCATCTCATTTCTTGGTTGTTAAGACTATGGATTCAGAAGACAATTATACCAGACTCTACATTTGGGAGATAGTCCGACTGCATGGTGTCCCATTGTCCATTATTTCAGATAGAGGTACTGAGTTTACATCTCAGTTTTGGAGATCATTTCAGAAAGGTCTTGGTACTCAGGTAAAGCTTAGCATAACTTTTCACCCTCTGACAGATGGCCAGGCAGAGCGTACCATTCAGACCTTGGAGGACATGCTGAGAGCTTTTGTGATTGACTTCAAAGGTAATTGGGATGATCACTTACCTATTATCGAGTTTGCCTACAATAACAACTTTCACTCTAGTATCCAGATGGCTCCTTATGAGGCACTTTATGGCCGGAGGTGTAGATCTCCTATTGGTTGGTTTGAGGTAGGTGAGGTAGCTTTAATTGGTCTCGATTCGGTTCATGAGACTATGTAAAAGGTACAACTTATTAGGGAAAGGTTGAAGACTTCTCAGAGTAGACAGAAATCATATGCGGATGTGAGAAGAAGGGAATTGGAATTTGAAGTTGATGATTGGGTTTTTCTGAAAGTATCGCCCATGAAGGGTGTGATGAGGTTTGGCAAGAAAGAGAAGCTTAGACCCCGTTTTGTAGGTCCTTATCGGATTCTGAGGAGAGTTGGTAGCGTTGCTTATGAGTTGGATTTGTCAACAGAGTTAGAAGCGGTTAATTTGATTTTCCATGTTTTGTTGTTGCAGAAGTGTGTTGGTGATCCGACCTTGATTGTTCCTTTGGAGGACATAGGTGTGAAGGATAGTCTCACCTATGGAAATCCTTGATCGTCAGATTCAGAGGTTGAGAAACAAAGAAGTCCCTTCCGTAAAAGTCCTTTGGAGAAATCAGCTTATTGAAGGAGCTAGTTGGGAAGCGGAATCAGCCATGAAAGCCAAGTACCCTCATCTCTTTTCTTCCGATTCCATTTCAGCGTGAGGTACTAGTTTCCTACTTAGTATGTTCCACCGATCCTATTCCATCAGTTTCCCTCATTATCCTAGCATGCATTCATGTTTTCGAAGTTGATTCAATCATGTTTTAAGTTGAAAAGTTCAGTTTTCATGTTTATTCTTTGATTTCCATGTTTTGTTGCTGGTTGTGATGCTTTCTCTTACGTTTTCCCTTGCTTAGTATTCATTCGAGGATGAATGATTCCAAGGGGAAGATATTGTAACACCCCAAAAATCGAACCAGCTTTCTAAGTTTGAAACTCTAAAAAATTCCATGTTTCTAGGAGTGACTGGTCCAAACCACGGACCGTGGTCTGAATCACAGGTCGTGGAATGGATTCGTAGGTTGAGCTTGCCAGGTTCAAAATCTCGTCTGAGAACCACGAGTTGGTTCTATGGACCGTAGTTCAATCTACGAGTCGGTCCTGTTAACTCGTGGTACCAGACCTGAGGGCTGACTAATTCCATAGGAACCACGAGTCAAGTCCACGGTCCTTAGTTCAAACCATAGACCATACTGTAAATCGTAGAACTTGATTCAGAGGATTGCATGTTCCCCAAGAACTACGACTTTGGTCTACGACCCGTGATTCTTTCTACGGGTCCGTCCTGTTGACCCATAGACTGCCTTCTGTAGCTTGTTCTTTTGGCCAGGATTGACGGATGGAAACCACGGGCTGTGGTTTGGTCTATGACCCGTGGAATGCATCCGTGGTCCTTGAAAGTCAACTTTTTCCAGCTTTTCCTAATTACATCGCAGGAGTATTTTAGTCATTACCCACCCTTTTAACTCCTAAATGGTGTCATTTTGACTATTTCTAGAAGGATTTTCCCCCTTATTAGCCTAAGTCCCTTCTAAAATATTCACTCATCTCCCAAAAAGGAAAAGAACTCTCTCAAGCTCAAGGTCTCAAGCTCCAAGTTCAAGTCTCCTAGTCTTTTCAATTTCAAGTGGGTTAGATTCAATCAAGGTATGTGGGTATTTAACAATGGGTTCCTTTTACTCTTGTGCCCAAAACTCCCAATTCTTATTTTGAATTATGAACTTGTGAAATTAGTGTTTTGATCTAAACTGGGGAAAGCTTATGAAATCAGTTTCTATGCATCAATTCATGGTTTCTCATGGTTAATTTATGATTTGAATAAGATTTCTTAATTGGTTTCAAAAGCCCATACATTAAAGTTGATTTCTAGCATGATTCCATTGTATTGCATATTTTTAAGGGAAAGTTCACATATTTAGATAACATGTCTTTATATATTTATGAAATCGCATTCCTAATTCTTTAAGTATGAATTTAAGAAGGAAAAGTATGTTTTAAATTATGTCTATGCTAAGCTTCATGAACTTATGATATGAGAATTGCATGATACCCAATGTGTTTTCATGATTTTTTTGATAAAATTTGGCATGAGATTGTGCCACTATGAAATTATGAGCTATATGTATATGTTTTGGGAGTAGTATTTAGAACCGAGCGATGAGGGTTCGATTACCCAAGTCCAAAACTACGTTGCCAGTGTAGGTTATGAATTGAAGTGCCCTATGGACTTATGAGAGTGCTACCACATATTGATCATGGTGTCCAGTGATTAGCGAGCATTAGGACAGCTTTTTCAACTAGGGTTATATATTTGGGTATGGTGACTTGTTCCTTGGCATGGTTCAAGTAAGTTTTGCTTACTAGGTTTATATAGTTAGATTCCATGTAACTAGCATGGTCTATTGTCGATTATAAAAAACTCCCTTAAGAATGTTTGACTTGTTTTAAGCTTATGAAATCTATTTTGAAGTTTTGATTCTCATCTCAGGTTTACTATTCAAGTTATGATATTTACTTATGATCTCCCTTTTATGCATGAACTCAGTTTTAAACACGTTTTAAGCATGTTTTCAACATGATTATGCATATCTCACATACTCGGTACATCCTATAGTATTGACACATATTTTGCGCTGAATTCTCTTGATGATGCTGATTCAGGCTCCTTCCCTCAGACACGTGGCTAGAAATTTCAGGCCATTCCCAGTCCGCTGTTGGTGAGTCCTCATAGTCTGAGGTCTAGTTATGATCTTAGTTAGTTTATGGTTATTTACTTCCGTACTTTGAGTTAGCTAGGGTATTGTCCTAGCAACTCCTTATGTTTTGTGTAGAGGCTTTTCAGACATAGACTGTATTCGAGTCTCTTTCTTGGAGTTATATGTCTTTTGACTCGGTTATCTATATGTTTGATTTTGAATCTTCTTACTATGCTTCCGCTTATCTATTATTTTTCTTGAGTATGCTATGACCAAGGGTTAATCTAGAGCGCTTATGCTCCAGATCCGGTGTTACATCCAGGAGGTAACCTCGAGGCATGACAGGTAAGCTAAGTCCTAGGTTCATTGGGTCGTTTGAGATCCTTCATCATATTGGGGAGGTTGCTTATATGTTGGCTCTGTTTCCTTTTCTTTTCAGTGTTCATATAGTTTTTCATGTCTCTACGTTATGGTGGTATATTCCAGATGTGTCTCACGTGCTTTAGTGGGATTATGTTCAGTTGGATGATTCTCTATCTTTTGAGGCGGAGCCTGTTGCTATCTTGGACAGGCAGTTTAGGAAGTTGAGGTCCAAGTAGATTCCTTTATTTAAGATTCAGTGGCGGTATTGTCTTTTCGAGGAGGCTACTTGGGTGATTGAGATTGACATGCGGACTCGCTATCCTCACCTTTTCAAGACTTCAAGTATCTTCTTTTCTTTAACTTTTGAGGATGAAAGTCCTTTTAGTAGTGGATGTTGTAATGACCCTATAGGTCATTTCCGTGATTTTCATGCTTTTTCTACATTTTGAGCTTTCCCACAGTAGCTACAGGTTATTTATGACTTACCAGAACTGATGGCTTGGTTCCCGAGTCATTTGTTTGTGTTTTAAGCTCATTTCCCTATTTTGTAACTCTTAAGTCTAGTAGAGTTGACTTTGGTCAACATTTGGAGAAGATGGCCTCAGATGGAAATTTCATCAGTGCTATTACCTCCAAAATGTCAACTTTATATTAGAAGGACCTTTGATTTGGGTCTCGAGGCTTTCAGACTCATGTAGGGCTATTGGATTATGTTTTGGTAAAAGTTGGTTCTTGAGCATGGGGTCCACTTTTCATTAAAATGATATTCGTTGGGAGTCCAATCATGTTTGTTCAGTCCGGAATGCCATTTTTGGTAGGGTAGCATGTTTGGTTTGTGTTCACGGAGTTCCGAATAAATCCTGAAGGTGAGATTGGAGTTTTGGATATGTGTTGTTGTAGCTGGTGCTGATGTTTCTAGTATGGTGCACCTGCGCGCCTGGAGGCACACCTGTGCAACCTCCCCTGCGGTCACCAGCCGCGCTTGTGGCCCAAGGGGAAGTCGGTAGGGGGCACCCCTGCACTCATTTGACTGCGCCTGTGGTGCCTCCCTGCGGCGTGTTCACCGCACCTGCAGGGGTTGGGGGTTTTGTTGACCACTGCCCTTGCGGTGGTCTTGGCGCATCGGTGATGCCGCACCTGCACCATTTTTGAGTGCAAGTGTGCTGATCGCTAGTAGTTTAAAAATCAATTGCTTCCTCATTTCATTTGATTCCAACACTTTCCTCCATTGTTGAAGCTCGGTTAGCAGGAGAAATCATCCACTCTCGTTGTTTCCGTGTCCAATTGAGGTAATTCTCTTCCTATCTTCGTTCTAGTCATCTTCCTAACCTTTTTCTTGCGAATCCTTCCCGCTAATTTGCCCCTTTTGCAAGCAAGATTCTTGATTAAAGTGGACTTCTGGGTTGTTTTGGGCCCTGAAATGAGTTCTGTTTGCGCTCAACTTCTAGGCATGAGTTTATAAACCTGTTGCAAACATATTTGTGAATTTTTTTCCCTTTTCATTGCACGAACCCCGATGGTCATTTTTCGACCCGATTTGGACCAATAGCATGGCAGCATTCTTAGGCTGTTAAGAAGAGGAAGGTACATGAGTGATGGTTCGTGCTTGCAGTTCAGCCCCGAGGTAGGTTACAATTTTTTTTCCTTAGACTTGGCTTAGTTAGATTCTATGTTTTATAAATTATTGGAACGTTAGGTAAAATCTTAGGGAAGAAATAGGTTTAAATCACGTGATTGTATAAATTGGCCATTTTTGGGATCGTAGAGTAAAATTATATTGTTTATCCTTAGTTTAGGAGCTTGTAGAATTTATATGACTAGCCTAGAATCCATAGAATGATTTAAGGAGGTTTTAGAGATAGAGTAGGTTCTTTTACGTCTTTTCTAGTTTTATTTCCATTTCCCTCCTTTTATTTATGTATTGGTGTATATGTGGGCGTGAGGCCATAACATAGATCGGACGAAGTGTTAGCTCAATTATCTTGTTTGGAGGGTGCTTTACCTTGATTGACTGATATTCTCTAAACATGGCATCATATCTCATTATTGCACTGCATGGCTATTGGTTTTGGAAATGAAAGAAATACAGGATTTTTGGTTCAAATTCGGGATTTTACTTAACCACTATTTTTCAAAGAGAAAGGAAAGTATCACTATTATGCCAGTCCGAGGGATATCTCCGGACCCTTTATTTATTTTTACATTCCTGTTGATGAGTCCGAGGTACGATTCCGGGCGGCCCAAGGAGCACATATCTAGGTTTTTTTTTATGCATATGTTGTTGAGCTCGAGGTTCTTTTAGGCGCCTAGGGTACCAGATATCGGGTTTTACTTTTTTGCATTGGCCATACTCCGCATCATACCATCTCATGATGCATTGCATTGCATTATCTATGTGTACTTCGAGTGCTTTTACCTGTGTATCATTATTATTTTCACCATATGATAGATAGTTCAGTTTTTCTGTTGATAACTAGATTTAGCTGGATCCCTGTAGTTAGTTTCCTTTCCTATAGCTTATAATATATATTATCTTTCTAAGCTTGGTCAACCTATGATGCCTTGTAGGTACCCGTTGTTTTGGTACTCATACTACACTCTGTATTTTTTATTGATGTAGCACCTAGTACGAGCCACCCTCGTTGATCCTTATATCCTTCATGGCCAGTTACTGTTCGGATCGCGGTGAGCTCCTAGAGTTTTAGAGACCATTACTACTTTCCAGCTATATACCTATCTATATTTTTGTATTATGGAAAGAAAACACCTGTTATATAGCTATTTCGTACTTTAGATGCTCTTGTACCAGTGACACCAGGTCCGGGGTTGGTTTTTGTGTATATATATATTGTCTTCTCGGTCACTTTAGGGCCACTTTTGTATATTTATTACAGTTGGTTTGTATTTATACTGTTAGCCCCTATTTTCTTATGTTTTCTTTTCCGTTTCCCTTATTTATATTGTATCATTATCTTCCGCAAATCTTTAGGTTGACTTGCCTACTAGGGAGTTATAGCACCATCGTGGCCCGATTTTGGGTCGTGACAAAAACAAACCCGACAAGGGCATAAAACAAGTAAAAATATCCAAAATAAACATAACCCAAATGCCACCAACCCCAACTAAAATCTACAGCAATGTCCTTAATGCATAATATAGAAATGAAAAATTGAGGAAATAGTGTGCGAGGCTCCCTGAAGTCTGCATCAGACTAGAAAACTCTGGGATGGGATAATACTGCTAAATAGAGGAATGCGCCTCATCATTATCATCATTACTCTCATCCTCAAATAGGAAGTAGTACTCCTTACTGTCATCATCATTGGCAACTAGAAACTTCTTGCTCGGCTGTCCCTACTTGAAAATGGCATTGATACCCCTCCACATCTTAACTATGAACTTGCCTCTCTTTTTGTTCTTTTCCTTCTCAACCTTGATGTCTTTCTGAAGAGTGGCATGGGATTTGGGGGACTCAACATAAGCTTTCTCGAGCAATTCTAAAGATGAGGTCACTTTGGCAATAAAATCAGCCTGTTGCTTCTGGGTGTCCAAGTAAGTCTCCATCTCAGCTATGGTAAAGATGTTGGGAGAATGCTTTGGCTGTGAGGAACTACTGGGCAGCTGGGTCACTATATCACGAATGTGGCCCACCTGAGAGGTAATCAAACAAAAAAGACCATCAACCTGTGTAGTCTGAATAGAAGGATCCTGTCCCACAACAATGTCAATCTTCCTCTTCTTGCTTTTCGAGGAACCCCCTTCTCCCTTCACTTTCAATAGATGAAAGGGTTTCTCAGGGGCTATCCAGTGATCCCCAGGGCGCTCATCAACTCTAGCCGACCGAAATAACTTAGTAATCAAGGAGGGAAACATCAGAGTTGGGCTGTCCTAAAGCAAATATTCCTTCAACTTTTGGACTATGTTGTGATTGACATTCACGGGAATATTGTCAAGAATACAAGCAATCATCCTGGCTGAAAGAGGTGGAACATCAAACTTATAGGAGCTAGGAGACACATGGCTACAAATTATTTCTAACCACATCTTAGCCTCAACCATGAAGTCACTCAATATGATCCCCTTTTTCAGTCTTTCCCAATTTACGGTTGATTTTGAAGGGCACAACTTAGGCAATATCCATGTGCAGTGTGTGAGAGTGAGTGATGATACTTGAGAGATTGAGAGTTGGAAGTTGAGGGGATGGGAGCGGTTGAGAGAAATAGGGAAAGTGGAGAGTTTAAAAATGATTTACCTTCCTTCACGGGGAAAATAAGTCGATAGGCGCACATGCAATTATTTTTACGCAGGTGTGGTACCGCCCTTGCATTAAACTCACTGCTTCTATGAAATTTAAGGGATTCAGCTTCCTTTGCAACTATAAAGTATGGCCGCTCCTGCACGTCCACACCTGGAAACTAGATCATGCACCTATGCCATCACTCCTGCGTAAGATTTTCCACAGGAGCAGCTCCACTGTAGCATTTTCAACTATTTTTTAGCAGCTACTGGTTTGACCTACATCTGCATTTGCATACTACAGGTCTAAAACTACAGAAGCAAGTGTTTTTGCATGTAATTCCAGTGGCATTTTAAGGTCTTGGTTCAATTTTGATGTAACTCCAACATCTCAACCTGCACAAATCAACCTAAAAAGATTTGAAACTTTATGGATTAGTTAAAAATAATATACTAAGCTATTCTAACAAAAGAAAAATTGTAAAACTTTAAAATTATGATATGATGGTTTGCCTCCCATCAAGAGCTTGATCTAACATCGTGGCATGATGCAAGTTACCTAACTATTTAGATCTCTACTTGGAGGATTTAAACCTTCCACCCAATTTTGAATTGAGATTCTGGTGATACCCACGAGGTGAAGGCAAGAACACAGAAGGCCATTTCCTCAGTGTTACATTTTGTACTTCTTTGCCTTTAAATGAGGGATGTTATTTTTTCTTCTAAGCATGACAAATCTCAAAACGATCACACCTCGATTCTCCATCTTTTCAAAATTCCTCATAGTCTCGGTTACTTTGATTTTCATCCATTCAACCAAGCACAATGTTGACAAGTGGTTTGAATTGGATTTAGGTATCTCCATTTGCAAGGTTACCCCATTCATGACATCCTCACCCTCGAATGCACTAGATTCCTCACAAATGATGTGTTGAACTTCTATTGGCAACTCTAGTGTCATTCGTTCACTCGTGGCATCTTGAACTACTCTTGGGATGGGTGGTTGACAATTCACCCTTTTCTCATACAAATCCATGTTGTCCTTGTCATCATGGGAAAATAACTCAACACAACTACCCATGCCTATTACATCACATACCTCAAGCCTTGCATTCTCTTGCAGGGTAGGCAAAACCTCCATGGGTTATTTGGTGAGGTTTTCCTCCTCATCCACTTTAGCTTGCCTCTCGAGAACAAAGAGTTGCTTGATGTTAAGCACCTTCTCATGTATGCTAGTATTCCGGTCCAAAAAAGTTTAGAGTGTTTCGAGCATTCCTTTGGAACTGGCATTTTATACTCCACTTGCCATGGAGTCATTCCACTCAAACTCATAAGCACCACTAGCACTAGTGTTAGCATAAACATCGGAGGGGGGAAGTTAGTTAGGAAAATCACCCCAATGTTCATCTTGACCACCACATAAATAGCAATCATACCCATTATAAGATTGAGAAAGTGAATACCTCCCTCTCCTAGGGCCGATTCTACAATCTCACTAAAAGTGGGGTCCTCTATAATATGAACAAGGTCATTAAGAGATGGGTTACAACTACCAAACCCATGAGCTTTTCAAACATTTCAAGATGTCATAGAATTAACAATAATAAAAATGAAAACTAATTAAACCAAAAATAACAAATATTCACAAATTTGAACTAGAGCAAGTAAGCTCAAATTCCAAACTAACTCAATACGTCAAATTATTCCCCAGCAATGACTCTATTTTTTATAACATCCAAATAAACTCTCTAATTAAGGAGGTGGCTATGGTCATCTCAAAATAATTTACGCAATAAGAGTCGAGGTCAAATCCACGAGGAACAATATCAAGGTGATTGAGAAAATACGGAATTAAAATAACTTACTACGGCCCAAATAATGAAAAGATAAAATGTTTTGAGGTTTTTTTATTTAGAAACGAGAACAACGATAGAAAGTAATCAAAATAAGGATAGATTAATCAATGTCCTTCTAAACACATGGATATTAAGGGAGATTTGGGAATGAGATTCAATTCACACCCATACGATCCATTACAATTCAATTGCCTATTCCAAATACATCATGACTCGATACAAATATGCCTTGGAATCTCAATTATCCACCAATATCTCTCGATAATAGGAAAATATTTCTCAACTAGTTCCTTCGAACCTAGCTAAGTGTCAACAAGGAGATTCCAATTATGGGCACACTCAGATTTTCCTATTTCTAGCTCAAATCTGTAAAATAAGGTTTAAGGCCCCAAATCATGCTAATTAATCTTTCCCTAACCTCAATTTATTCTTTCAATCTAAATCAAAGTAAAAGAGGCAAGTCCAAGGATTGATCACTCCCTTTAGAAATCAATTCAAGCATGAGATTAATTAGAAATTCAAAGACCCAATTCAATAACTAGAAACTATTCAATTAATTGTAAAAGCACTAGATAAGAATTTAAACCCAAATATAGTTTATTTCCAACACAATATCCAAATCTCAAAACAATAATTACACCTACAAATATTCAATACGAAGCAAGAGTTGAAGAAATAATTAAGAATTTTTACAATCCAAAGCTTTCAATCTTTATTCTAATGGTGTAGGATGTTGAACTTGCTCAAGTTTTGCAAAATAGGTCTACGATGGTCAAAGATTCTTTCCAAAATGTCTTGGATGAGTTTTATGTGAATTATGGTTTCTAAAAGTGTGAAATTCCAACACTTTTCAGCTGCTGCCTATTCCTTCATCGACTACGCGGGCGGTCCACTGTGTACACAAAGAATATCTGTCTGTTTGACCTTCACCTATGTAAGTGGTCCGCTTCATTCACAAGCTTTGACTACTTTGTTGACCTTCACGTATGCAGCTGGCCCACCGCATTCGCAAAGGCGATGTTCATTGCCAGCGATTTACTTCTCCAAATAGCTCTATTTTGACTTGTTTTCACTCGATTTCTTTCTCGATCACTTCTAGATCACATAAACCTTTAAAATAGAAGTAAATCGTGTCAATTGCACTATTTTTGTCAATTAGGCTAGCAAAAGTATAAGATTAAGAGCTAAATAAGTTGGTCAAATACAAACTTGTCAGCATTAGAAAGATCAGTCATAGGGTATGCTAGAGAGGAGATGCCATAATAGCATTATAGCAATGCTGCATGAAAAAGGTAATCCACCATTCTTGAAAGAATTCAAGAATAAGTGGACATAGTTCAAGTATCTTTGTTCTCATAGTGCGGTAAAGTTTGACTAATTATTTTCAATGGAATCAGGAATCCTCCCTGTAAAATCATTATCTGAAGCCCACTAGAGAGAACGAATAGTTAAGTTTCCTGTGAGATTTATTACACGAATTTTTCTAAGTAAAAATTGGGAAGCTAGTGAAGAAGCATGAGGCAGAGAGCTCTTACACTGTATCCAAGCTCTGCAGTTTTGTGAACGTCAATGGTATTGATCCACTAACACCAGTTCTATTATAATAACTAAGCAACAAATATTATTTTTTATCAAAAAAAAAATAAAGCTACAGAAATAAAAGAATAATTAAAATAAACAAATATAAAGATGTTACATATACTTTGTTATAAGAAAAACAATTTCATACTTAGCAAAAATCCTATGAACATATGAAATTTTAATTATCAAAGAAGGCTCTAAAAAGAGAAAATAACTTATAAACCTCAAAAATAACTTTCATTTTCTATGTTTGATGGAAACTCTCTTATCTAAGATAGGGGTTTTTAAGGTCAACATACACTCTACTCTCTCCAAATTTCACATGTGGGATTACACTGGATATATTCTTGGTAATGGAAACTCTCATGTATTTGTTATGTTTTATTGTTTGGCATCTGTTATGTCTTGTATGTGTGCTAAATATTTCAAGTTATATTATTTCTTTTACTTTCTATTTCTGTATGTTGCAAGTTCAAATTAGAATTTTAAAGCTTCAAACATGAAGAATAGAATGAAACAAAAAAGAAAAAGGGGCAAGGAAGATCGATACTAACGTATAAAATTTATATGTCTTGCCATGTTGCATTCTGCATATTTTTAAATTAAAGTCTTGCACGTGATGTATAAAATAAAACAATGCAATATAATCCAAATTCAATATTGTCACGACCCAATTTCTTAGGTCATGATGGCACCTACAACCCCACTGTAGGCGAACCAATCCCCGTAGCCAGAACGGTTAGTAATGGGCTACTATCTAAGTAAGCACGCATAAGAAGCATAATAAGAAGAAACAAGATAAGAAAAGTAAAGCGGAAGGAAGCAATCTAGATATATATACAGGAACTACACCATCCCACGACCTGGTATCAAAAGTACAGGAGCCACTAATAAATAAACAGAGTACAAGAGAGTGCAAAAATAAAATATAAAAGTGCCTCTGAATATACAAAAGAGTCAACTGCCAATAAAAGAGTTATAGCTAAGCCCCGATTGCCAGGAGCTCACCCTATGTCTACAATGTCAAGATCTGCACAAGTCCACGCATCAATGACGATGGCCTACACTAGGATCATCACCAGAAAGATGCAGAAGTGTAGTATGAGCACCAATTGCAAAGCAACTAGTACCCAGTAGGCATTATAGGCCGACTGAGCATATATAAAAGATACAAGCAGTAAATAGCAGATAAAAAAGAAGAAGTCACAGAAGCAAGCAAAGGAAAGCACACTGAAGCTAGCAATAGGAAGAAGGCATAAAAAAATACAAGTAAGCTATGCTAGCCACAACGGATATATCACCGAACACATGTGAAAGGGTAGAGAATGCACCTGGATCCTTGCAACAACAATATATATAGAATGTTTAACAAATAGAGCAGTGTACCGGTAACCTAAAATAACGGTAAAGAAAGAAATAAAATTAAACATAAGCATGCTAATAATATAATCCACAAGGTAAGGATGATCGAAAAGTAACCCATAAGTAACTAAAATATAAACGAGTAAAACTAGACTACCTATAATCCCAGCGAGCGCCCATACACTCAAGGAATACATACAAGTGAAAACAAACCCTCCGACATCCCACCGGAGCGTACACTCAGCAAATAGGAAACAAGGGTGGAATTATACAAACAATGTATGATATGATATGAAATTCCAGTGGTACTGTATGCACCATCCCGACGCCCGTAGGCCCAACAAGTAGGACCCATGGAAGGCTTCTCCGTATACCTCTACTCCCCCATATACACCTCCTTCGGCACTCTCGGCCCATAGCTCCTAGTCCAAATCAACAAGGTCCATAGAGGTCTCCGAGACCATATACAAACTCTCAGTATCTCAAAATGCATGCCCAAAGTCTATCTAGGTCTAAAATCAGTAATAAAATTATGTCTAAAACTCCGTCCCAGTCGAATCTAGTGTCATCTCAAAATCAGTAATAAAAATCATGTCTAGCACTCCGGCCCAACTAAGTCTAGTATCGGTATGAAAATTATCATTTAATCTATTTTATCTCAAGAAAATTCATAAAACCAGCTTCAAATCCATTTATTAACCATCTATAACTGAAAATGGGCCCTCAGGGCTATGCAAGGTTTACAAAGTTGGTGATAGTAAGGCCCGCAACCATGTAATAGTAATAAATCAATGCAAAAAATCCCTTTGAATGATAATGAGAATATGGTCAAACATAACCAATAACTCAACATCTCACAATCACCCTACCTGCCCTGTACAGGCTCAATCTGCTCAACAACACAGATAATCAACTTATAATCATAAATCAATATCCAGGACTCATGGACATTTCCCAAATATCCCACCATCTATAGTCAAAAGGCATATGCAAAGGCTACATGGGGCCGTAAGGGTAATACTACCAAACTAGCTCAATTACTAAAGCAAATGAAGTAAGAACGAATAGAAAGAAAGCGGACAAGGTCTAGGGGTGACAACCTAGTAAATTCATCCCAAAGATACTAAGTAGTACAACTATATTCAATATAAGCAAAGTCTAAGGTAGGTAAGTCATAACCTACCTGGCATTCGATGAATATCTGCTAGAAATCCATCGCCCGAGCCTAAACTGCTCTGAGAAGGCTCGAATTTAAATCAAACTATCAAAAACATAGTCTACTCATCAATACGAACATAATGATACCCATAAAGCTAATAATTTAGCTGGGTCAAAATCTAGGTCAAAAGGGGGCCTGTGGGTTCTGCAACCCAATATCGGAAATGAAAGTTACCACGAGGTTCCCAACGTTACTAGTAACACATGCTCGAAAATTAAGTAGAAAATGGATAAGGGAAGGGCCCCAAAATAGCCCTAAATCCTTAATAACAAAGAGGGAATTGAAATGGAGAATTTATGGAATTAAAGAGAGGAAAACATACAATTGGTGACAAGAAATCGACCACGGGCGAAGGAATTAATCACCCCAATGCTTGTGGATGCTCCCCCAAAGAAATGGGAGCTTTGAGCTCTACAACAATGGAGGAAATAAGTTTAAATGAACAAGAAAATATTGGGGAGTAAATATTAACTGCCAGGCGCTGGCCTGAGTGTAGGCGGCTAGAACCTGCGCACGCGGCCAGGCGCACACGCACGTACAAGGCAGGCAGAGGCTAGACCAGACGCCACACCTATATGCATGCAGGCTGGCCACTACACGTGCGGGCATGCGCACGCAGCCAAGCTACCATGCAGGCGAAGGGAAAGGAGGGAATGGGTTGACTGGCCTTCTACGCACAAACAGCCTGCCCACCGCATAGTGAAGGCTTGGCAGGTGCTGCAACAGCAACTAGCAACCAAGAACTTTGGCAAGGCAAAAATTCCATCGTATGGACCCTCGGGATTCATCCAGGGTACTGCAAATACAAATGAACTACGCTACTCATCTTAAAATGGCATTCCAGACTCTACAAAATTTATGAAATTCCTAACAAAGGTATAATGAAAAGTGGGCCCCACACCCAAATAACCAACTTTTCAAAAATGGAATCCCATGGCCCAAAATGATTCTGGAAGCCTCCGAACCCAAACCAAAGGTCCCTCTAGCCCAAAGTCAACATTCCGAAGCTAGCTGCACTGATGGAATTTCCATCCAAGGCCGTCTTCTTCAAATGTTGACCAAAGTCAAACTACCCATACCAATTGGTTTGAAATCTCAGAAAGTGAGATAAAACCAAACCAAAAGCTCCAAGGCCCCGAACTAGGGTCCTACTAGACCAAAGTCCATGTTCCGGAGCTAATGGAACTGTCGAAATTTGATTTTGAGCATGCTTGCTATGAATGTTGATTAAAGTCAATAATTTCCTAAGTTTAAGCTCTAAAACAGGAAAATAGCCATAACGACCTAATGAATGGATCAGGCATCAAACCACCGGTCCTAGCAACTCATAAATGACTTGGGGTTGCAACAGGAAAGCTTTAACAGTGCAAAGAAGGCAAAAAAGTGAACATGACTGAAAGGGTCATTACATCATCCACCACTAAAAAGGACTTTCATCCTTAAAAGTCAAGAGAAAGGGAGTACCTCAAGGCTTGAACAACTGCAGATACTGAGCCTGCTTCTCTCTCTTGGTCTCCCAAGTATTCTCCTGAACTAGATAGTGTCTTTACTGAACCTTAACCACAGGAATGTCTCTAGACCTCAATCTCGTGATATCTCTGGCTAGAATGGCTACCGACTCCTAAACAAAAGCCAAACTCTCATCTAACTGCACTGAATCTCACTGTAACATATGTGACTCATCCAGAACATAACGCCACAATATGTACACATGGAAGCCTGGGTGCATAACTGAGAACATAGGAGACAAAGCTAGCAGATAAGCAACACTAACAACTCTCTGAAGAATCTCAAATGGACCAATATACCTAGGGATGAGCTTGCACAACCTGCCGAATCTCATCACGCCTTTCATAGGAGAAACTCGAAGAAACACCCGATCTCCACCATTGAACTCTAAGGCACAAAGTCTACGGCCTGCATTGATCTTCTTCCTACTCTGGGTTGTCTGAAGTCTATCCTGAATCACCCAGACTCTGTCTAAGGAATCACAAAGTAAGTCTATACTCTGCAGCCTGGACTCTAAGCCATCAAATCAACCCTCTGGCGATCTACAATGCCTACCATATAATGCCTCAAAAGGAACAATGCAAATACTTGAGTGATAACTGTTATTATAAGAAAACTTTGCCAAAGGCACATAATGATACCATGAACCTCCAAAACCAAGAACACAGGCCCGTAACATGTCCTCCAAAACCTAGATAGTCCTTTTGAACTGGCCATCTATCTGAGGGTGGAATGCAGTGCTGAGCTGAACCTGTATACCTATCTCTTGCTGAATAGTCCTCCAAAACTGAGATGTAAACTGAGTGTCGTGGTCTGAAATAATAGAAGCTGGAACCCCATGCAAATGGACAACCTCTCAGAGATAAATCTGATCCAACCTCTCTGCATTATGGGAAGAATGAATCTGTAAAAAGTTTGCAGACTTAGTCAGCCTATCAATAATAACGCCAATAAAATCAAACCCTCGAAAAGTACGTGGCAATCGTGCTATGAAGTCCATAGTGATCTCCTCCTACTTTCACTCAGGAATGTAAAGTCTCTACATAAATCCACCAGGTCTCATGTGCTTGAACATAACCTGTTGGTAGTTCAAGCACCAAGATATAAATTCCGCTATGTCTCTCTTTATACCACTCTACCAGTAAAGCTACCTCAAATCTTTATACATCTTAGTTGCACCCGGATAGATGGGATATCTTGAACAATGAGCTTTATGGAGAATTAACTGAATTAAATCCCTAGCTCTTGGAACACAAAGGCGACCATCAAATCTCAGAACACCATCAGAATATAAAGTAGCCCTACTGGCCTCACCCCATACAACCAGATCACGAATATCACACAATCACTGATCCTCAAATTGACATTGCTGAATCTGATTAACCAGAGTAGAACACATCTCAACACTAGCAAGAACTCTGCTGGGATCTGAAAAATCAAGCCTAACCAAATGGTTAGCCAAGGACTGGATGTCCAAGGCCAATGGTCGCTCTGAAACTGAAAAAGAAGCCAAGCTGCCTATACTCACTGCCTCCCTGCTCAAGGCATCCGCTACTATATTTGCCTTGCCTGGATGGTACATAATAGTGAAGTCTTAGTCCATTAGTAACTTAACCCATCTTAGCTGCCTAGATTTCAGCTCTCACTTACTTGTTATGTACTGAAAACTACGGTGGTCAGTGTAAATCTCATAGTGAACTCCATATAGATAGTGCCTCTAGATCTTGAGCGCGAAGACTACCGCCGGTAGCTCTAAGTCATGACTGGGATAGTTGCGCTCATGATCCTTTAGCTACCTCAATACATATGCTATCACTTGACCCTACTACATCAACACAGAACCAAGACCAACATATAAAGCATCATAATACACTAAGAAGCCCTGACTCTCAACTGACAATATCAACACCGAAGCTTAAGTCAATTAAGCCTTAAGCCTCTGGAAACTATCATCGTACAGATTAGACCACTGAAATGGGACATTCTTCCTAGTCAACCTAGTCAAAGGTGCTGCTATGGAAGAGAATCCCTTAACAAACCATCTGTAGTACCTTGCCAACCCAACAAAGCTGCAAACCTCAGCAGGAGTAGTAGGCCTCGGCCAATAACGAACGACTATAATCTTTTCTGGGTCCACTCTAATTCCATCCTTAGACACCATATGTACTAGGAATGCTACAGACTCAAGCCAAAACTCACACTTTAAGAACTTGGCATAAAGCTGATGATCTCTCAAAGTCTAGAGTACGATCCTTAAGTGCTTCTCATGATCCTCTCCACTCTGCGAGTATATCAATATGTCATCAATGAATACTATCATAAATGAATTCAAGTATGGATTGAGCACCCTGTGCATCAAGTCCATGAAAGCTGCGGGGGTATTAGTCAACCCAAAAGACATCATCAGGAATTCATAATGGCCATAACATATCCTGAATGTTGTCTTAGAGATGTCCTCTACCTAATCCTCGACTGGTGTAGACTGACCTCGAATCTATCTTAGAGAACATTGCTGCACCCTGGAGCTGATCAAACAAGTAATCTATACGTGGCATTGGATACCTGTTCTTTATAGTCACCTTATTTAGCTACTGATATTCAATATACATCTGCATCGAACCATCTTTCTTCTTCACAAACAATACTGGAACACCCTAAAGTGACACACTCAGCCTAATGAAACCCTTAGCTAACAAGTCCTGAAGCTGAACCTTAAGCTCTCTCAACTCAGCTGGAGCCAGATGAAATGGAGTAATAGAAAGGGGCCTGGTACCCAGCTCTAACTCAATGGCAAACACTATATCGCGCTCAGGTGGAAGCCATGGTAGGTCGGTCAGAAACACATCTAAGAACTCCCTAACCACAGGGACCGACTCGAAAAAAGAAGTGCCGGTGGTAACATCCAGGACATATACTAGATAAGACAAACACCCACACAAAATCAACTTTCTAGCCTGAAGACAAGAAATGATCCCAAATAGTGCACGGCTAAAAAAATCCTACCACACAATTGGGGATACGCCAGACATGGATATGGTAATAGTCTTGGCATAATAATACAAAACTACTCGCTGAGGGGATAACCAGTCCATGCCCAGAATCACATCAAAATCTAGAATTTATAAAATTATCAAGTCAGCCTAAGTCTCAAGATCACCAACTACTATAAAGCAGGATCTAACAATCTGATCCACTACTAAAGAATTGCCTAGCGGGGTAGAAACAAATACAGGAACAAATAATGGTTCACTAGACAACCCTAAATAAGGAACAAAGTAGGTAGAAACATACGAGCATAAAGAACCATGATTAAACAATGCTAAAGCTGACTAGTGGCAAATAGAAATCATACTTGTGATTACTGTATCTGAAGCCTCTACCTCCGGTCTACCAGGGACCGCATAGAACTTATACCAACCTTCACCTGACCGTCTGCCATCCTGACCATCTGTTCTGCCATACTAGGAACCATCTCTACCAGGGACACTACCTCCTTGGACCGATGGCTGCACTGATCTCAAAGGCTGAGCCAACTGATTGCCAGGCTGAATTTTACCCCATTAGGGGTACTCTCTGGCAAAGTAATCAATGATGCCACACTCATAGTAAGGCCCTGATATCCCACCTTGTCAAGATGAACTAGCTAAACCAGTATGGACACCATTGCTCGATGCCCCCAATAACGTACCCCTCGATGACTAACCACTGTAACCATGCTAACTACCATAACTCTGCTCAAACTGAGGCCCAACAAAAGTCTAAAGTGATGCCTGAACTGGCCTTCTAGACTGACCCTGATGCTATTATGGCTGATATCCTTGGACACACTGACCTGAACCTCTACTGCCAGAGCGAGAACCACTATAACTGCCCTGATGATGTTGCCTCTTATCTCTGGACCCCAGATCCTGGCGATGCAAATCCTCCATGGTGTGGGCATGGTATGCTTTAGCCTTAAATGGTCTCCCACTAGCAACTAGTATCTCTGCAGTCTGTCGAAGCTCGGTCCTCAACCCACAAACAAATTGATAAACCATGTCTGGCTCTTTAGGATTAGTCATAGCCCCAAAATGGAGCCAATTAGTGAAAATAGGTCTCATACTCAGACACTGTTATAGACCCCTGCATCAATAAAGTGAACTGCTCCCTACGCTGCTCACGGTTACTCTGAGGCAAGAACTTAGCCATAAAGGCTTCATAGAACTCTCTCTAAGTTAACTGAGGAGACTGAGAAAGTCTGCAAGCTACTTGGACCCTCCATCAAAGCATAGATGGGCCCTCTAGTTGATAGGTAGTATAACCTACTCCATAAATATCCAATAGACAAAGATGATGAAGCATCTCTTTGCAAGTAAAAATAAAGTCATAAGCATCCTGACTAGGAGCACTAGAGAATCACGACGGGGATAATCTCATAAATTGTCCAAAAGCCTTCTGCTCCAACTCTGTCATAACTGGGAGAAAAGCAAGAGGCTGAGAAATTGTAGGCACTAACAGAACCTGTGCACGAGGAGCCGCAGTAGTAGACTACGCTCCTGAACTCTGAGCACCCAGGGCTTCCCCTTGAACAGATGTCAAGGCTATATCAGAAGGCTGACCCCCCAACCATACCCAATAACTGAAGAAGCACACTCTAAATATCTGGTGTAGGAGAAGAGGTTGGTGCTGATACTGATGCTGCTACCAGCCCTGGTGGCACCTGGGCTACCCCCTGGTCTATGGGATGCTGGTCAAGAACTGGCTCAGGCTCATACTCAGCCTCAAGAGCTCTAACTGTTCTGCTGCTCGGGCACGTCCTTAACCTGAACCTCTATGTCCACCTAGCCCCTATCTGGAGTCGGGTGTGCTAGTGCCGAAGGCTCTCCCTCATCCACTACTGGAGATATCGTATGAGACATCTGCGAAAGAGTGAATGAATCAAAAGAGATTCCAAGAAACCATCTAGGATAAAATGCATGACATAGAAGCAAGAAATGATTCATGTTTCCTAAAATGCCACTGTAGCCTCCCGAAGATAGAGTACAGACGTCTCTGCCCCAATTTGCAGGACTCTACTAGACATTGGCTCCTATACCGATGACACCGGTGAACCTACGAGCGAATACCAAGTTTTCACAACCTGATTTCTCAGGTTATGATGGCACCTATAACCCCCATGTAGGTGAACCAATTCCCATAACATGAAATGGTTAGTAGTAGGCTACTAGATAAGTAAGAACGCATAAGACGCATAATAAGTGGAAGAAAGATAAGGAAAGAAAAGCGGAAGGAAGCAATCTAGATATATATAAAGGAACTACACCATCCCATGACCTAGTATCAAAAGTACAGGAGCCACTAATAAATAAACAGAGTACAAAAGAGTACGAAAGTAAAATATACAAGTGCTTCTAAATATGAAAAAGAGTCAACTACCAAAAGAAGAGATATAGCTAAGCCCCGGTCATCAGAAGCTCTCCCTATTTCTTGGATGTCAAGATCTGCATGAGTCCATGCATCAAATTGTGATGGCCCACAGTAGGATCTGCACCAGGAAGATGTAGAAGCGTAGTATGATCACCAACTGCAAAGCAACGGGTACCAAGTAGGCATCATAGGCTGACTGAGCATATATAAAATATAAAAGAAGTAAATAGCTGGTAAGAAAGAAGAAGTCACAAAAGCAAACAGAGAAAAACACACAAAATCTAGCAATAGGAAGAAGGCATAAAATAATACAAGTAAGCTATGTAGCTACAAAAGATATATCACTGAACACAGGTGAAAGGGTAGAGAATGCACTTGGATCCTTGCAATAACAATATATACATAAAGTTTAACAAACATAGCAGTGTACCAGTAACCTCAAATAACGGGAAGGAAAGAAAGGCAATTAAACATAAGCATGCTAATAATACAACCCACAAGCTAAGAATGATCGAAAAGTAACCCACAAGGAACTACAATATAAACGAGTAAAAATAGACTACCTACAATCCCAATGGGTGCCCATACAATCGAGGAATACATACATGTGAAAACCAACCCTTCGACATCCCATACTACTAGAGCGTACACTCAGCAAACAACAAACAAGGGTGGAATCGTACAAACAATGTATGATATGATATAAAATGCCAGTGGTACCATATGCGCCTCCTTCGATGCTCATAGGCCCCATAGGTAGGACTCATGAAAGTCGTGCCCCATATACCTCTACTCCCTCTATACCCCTTCTCTGGCACTCTCGGCCCATAGCCACTAGTTCGGATCGACAAGATCTATGGAGGTCTCTTAGAACACATAAAAACTCTCAGTATCTCAATATGCATGCCCAAAGTCTATTGGGGTCTAAAATCAGTAATAAAATCATGTTTAGCACTCCGGCCCAGCCAAGTCTAGTATCAACTCAAAATTAGGTCTAGCACTTTGGCCTAACTGAGTCTAGTATCGGTATGAAAATAATCATTTGTTTAATCTATTTTATCTCAAGAAAATTCATAAAACCAGCTTCAAATCTATTTATAACCATTTATAAATGAAAACGGGCCTTCAGGGCCATGCAAGGTTTAGAAAACTAGTGATAGTCAGGGCCGCAGCCATGTAATAGTAATAAATCAATGCAAAAAATCCCTTTGAATGATAATGAGGATATGATCTAACATAACCAATAACTCAACAACTCACAATCAACCTTCCGGCCCTACGCATGCTCAATCTGCTCTACAACACAGATAACCATCTCATAACTGTGAATCAATGTCCAAGACTCATGGAAATTTCCTAAATATCCCACATTCTATAGTCCAAAGGCATATGCAAAGGCTACACGGAGCTGCAAGGGTAATACTACCAAACTAGCTCAAATACTAAAGCAAACGAAGTAAGCCCAAGATTGAAAAAGCGGACAAGGTCTGGGGGTGCCAACCTAGTAACCCCAACCACAAGATGCTAAGTAGTAAAATTATATTCTATATAAGCAAAGTCTAAGGTAGGTAAGCCGTAACCTACTTGGCGTCCGATAAATAGCTGCTAGAACACTGTTGCCCAAAATTCATCTGGGGTCCCGCGAATGCAAATAAACTATGCTACTCAAATAAAAATGGTATTCAAGACACAATGAAATTGATGAAGTTCCTAATAGAGGTTGATTTAATAAAAAGAGGAACCCACACCTAAATAGCCAACTTTTCCAAAACGAAACCCAATGGCCAAAAATGAGTTTGGAAGCCTCGAAACCCGAACCAAAGGTCCCTCTAGCCCAAAGTCGACATTCTAAAGTTACCAGTACTGAAAAAAATTTCATCCAAGGTCGTCTTCTCCAAATATTGACCAAAGTCAAACTACCAACACCAATTAGCCTAAAATCTCAAAAAGTGAGATAAAACCAAACCAAAAGCTCTCAGGCCCTGACCAACGGTCCAACTAGACCAAAATCCAAACTCCGAAGCTAAAGGAACTATCAAAATTTGATTCTAATCATGATTTCTAAGAATGTTGACTAGAGTCAATAATTTTCTAAGTTAAAGCTCTAAAATAGGGAAATAGCCATAATGACCTAATGAACGACCCAGTCCCACCAAGTCATAAATGACTTTGGGTCGCTATAGGTAATCTCTAACAGTGGAAAGAAGGCAAAAATACAAACATGACCAAAAGGGTCATTACAAGTATGATATTTATGAACAGATAACATAGTTCTCATGCAAACTGCAAAAATCTAACAATTAATATTTGATGTGGTAGAAGTTTTTAAGATGTAAAACAATGCATCATAACTTATATTTTTGTGAGTTTTTTTACATCTCCAAGCTCTGAAGGCAGAGGCCTAGAGATGTTGTTTGTGCCAAGACTTCTGTAGCACAGGAAAATGATGAACAAATAAAGAGGAAACGATGAAGATTAATGCTCGTCATATATAGATAGATGATATATCATGAAACCAAGGTCCAAAAGACATAATTATAAGAACATACAATAATTGTAAGTTAGTCAACAACCTATGTTTATTTGGAATCTCCCCTGATAAAGCATTAACAACAAAGGATTTGGAGACACCAACCATTTAAATCATTCCGAACATGTCGACACCAAAAATATCACGAGTACAGATAACTAAAATAGTGTAGACTTACAACCATTTCATCCGAGTTAGATTGTCAATGGATGGGGAAAGTGTGCTTGCTAAGTAATTTTGGCCCGATTTGCTGCAAATTATAACCAAAAGATAAGTAGTTGTGAGATAAAACATGAGAAGTATAGGATGAAACTACACTTTTCATCCAGCTTTAGAAGGTAAATTGAGAATGAAATATACCCAAAATATCATCTAGCTTCCTTCTTTGTATTATATTTGAAGTAAGTTGTGAATGTGTTACTTCAAATTACTTATCTATCCATAATTTGCGATATATATTAAAATTCCTATTCATGATTATGAAATTATCATGATAACTATAGTTCTATTCTTAAGTAAAAGAACAGTTTCTTATCATATAAATAGAAACCCTCATGACGTAGTGAGATAAACATTCATACATGGACTTAAAAAAAGGAAAAAAGGTACAAAAAACTAAATGTACACAAATTAAGTGAAAAATCTCCATTTTGCACCTCTTTGGGAGTGTTTCTTCGCTGACCATAGAGATTCCTTCAACATTAACATCTACGCTGATCTGCCAAATTGAAAAAAAATCATGATCCATCGAAAGGTACCTATAATCATTCTCTCGTTATCATTATCCATACCTGACCTGATCAAATATTTAGCCAACATTGACATACAAACAACAGTCACTAGTAGATCAACAAATTGAATAAAGAAACAAAACTAATTTCAAACTGAATCTCACACTCCGAAGAATGAAGAAAAACTCCTAAACCTTAAATGCTCCCCAAGATAATAAGGAAATTGTGAATCATAAATATACACCTCATATCAATATGGAATATAAAAAATAAATAAGATGAAACAAATAAACTACTAATAGAAGGAAATTAAGATACAAAAGAAGATGGTAGAGAGAGATCTATTATAACAAAGAGCAATTATCTCCTACTGTCAAAATATAGTTCCACCTTGTAATAGAGTTTCAAAGATTTACTTACATGATAAAGAAAGAAAAATCCGTTGTTGAAGAAGAGAAACTGCTACAATTAATTCTCAAGACATGGTTTTGACTGATGAAGAAGAAACAATTTGTTTTTGTAATGACCATTCGGGTAATTTCTCTATTTTCATGCATTTTTTATGTTTCGAGCTTTCCCATAGCTGCTACAAGTCATTTATGACTTGTCAGGACTGACGGTTTGATACTCGGGGCGTTCATTAGGTCATTATGGCCATTTACCTCTTTTAGAATTTAAACTTAGGAAATTATTGACTTCAGTCAATGCTCTTAGCTATCATGATCAGAATCAGTTTCTGACAATTTTATTAGCTCCAGAGCGTAGACTTTGGTCTAGTCAAACCCTTGGACGGGGTCTGGGTGCTTTAGATTTGGTTTTATTTCCATTTTTGTGTTTTCAACCAAGTTAGGCTTGAAAGGTTGAATTTCGTCAACATTCAAAGAAGACGACCTCGAATGAAAATTCTGTCAGCACTGTTATCTCTGGAATGTCAAATTTGGGCTAGAGAGACCTTTGGTTTGGGTCCCGAGGCTTCCGAACTTGTTTTTGGCCCTTGGGTTTTGCTTTGGAAAAAGTTGGCCAATAGTTTGTTTTGGGCATGGGGCGCACTTTTCATTAAATCAACTTCCGTTGGGATTTTTGTCCATTCTGTTGAGTCCAGAATGCTATTTTTAGTTGGGTAGCTCAGCTTATTTGTGTTTGCGGGACCCAAATGTATTCCCAAGGGTCCATCAATTTATGTTTTTGCTAAAGTCTTGGCTTGGCATTGCTAGTTACTAGTATGGTGCCACAATGGGTTTCTTGCCACACCTGCACTGACGCTCTTGCACCTGCTTGTGTATGCCTGCATGCCTGCCAGCGCTAGTAAGGCTACGCGCCTGCAGTGCCTTAGCTGCTATGGTGTATGCGCTCCTACGGTGCATGGGCGATGTAGCGTGCGCGCGCCTGCGCATGGCCTGGCCACTCCTGTGCTCTAGCGGCTGGTAGCATATAAGATTGCCAACCCTTCTTTTTCATTTCATAACTTCCCCAACTTCAATTCCTCCATAGTTTTAGCTCCAAAACCTCCATCATTCTACCCAAATCCAGTCTAAAGCTTGGAGGTGTTTATGGTTCCAGTCCGTGATCATTTTCCCAACTCTAAATTGGTAATTTTCCTTTTGGTTTCCCTCTTCAATTCTCTAAGAGTATGGGCTGTTTTGGAGCCCTTTCGGTGGTCTGATTCCTCTCAAATTTTGAGCATTTAATTGTAACACCCCAGATATTCCAAGCCTAGACTAAGTTCAGAAAACCATAAAAAAATTAAGTTTCCAAGAACCATGGTTCAAGATCACAGACCGTAGTTTAGAACCACGGTCCGTCATCTCAACCGTAGTCCCAATTCTAGTAGACCCCTAGTTGATGTCTCAGGAACCACGAGACAGATCACGGACCGTAGTTGAGAACCACGGTTCATCCTGTCACTCGTGGTTTCCCTCATCGGAGGATCATTAGTCCAGGGCTCAGCAACCACGAGTCACACGAGGAACCGTCGTTCAGGACCACGGTCCGTCCTGAGGACTCATGGTAATAGAACATCAGGGGACCCTCCCCAGGAACCACGAGTCATACAGCAAACCATCATTTAGGAGTACGGTCCATCCTGTAGAGTCGTAGTTCTTCAGATCAGATAACCCAAAGACTCCTGGGCAGGACCATGACTCAGTTGACGGTCCGTCATCCAGGAGTACGGTCTATCCAACCAAGTCGTGATCCCTGAGTCACAAATTTCAGCAGTTTTCCTAATTATTTTCCAGGGGCATTCTAGACTCTTCCTTTCTCTTTTAATACCTAGGCTACGTCATTTTGACTACTCTAAGCCTATTTTATTAGTCAAAAACTAACAAACACTGTCATTCTCCTAAACTCATCAGATTAAGAAAGAACAGAGGAGAAAGAAATGATAGTTTTCTCTCAAGAACAAGCAGAGGTCTTCATTAGGTTCATCCCCGAAAATCCATGGATTTCTCCGTAGTTTTGTTCACCAGGTATGTGGGATTTCACTAGTGGGTTCCTTTCACCCATTAGGTACCTAGAACTCAATAGTTCCTTCAGTTAATCCATGAATGATTAGACCTAGGGTTCAAAAACCTTAGAATTTTCCTTACTAATCAGATGCTATAATTCATGTGATGCTTAGTCCAAATTCCTTGGAGGATTGCTACAGTTCATGTCAAGAATCCAAAACCCTAGCCTGTCAAAATATTCAGTACTTTAGAAATTATTCTTGCTAGGCATATCAGTCAAGAAATCATGTTTCAGAATTTAAATGCCATATCCTTCAGTATGTATATGTTGCATTCTCAGTAAATTATCAGAATTTTGAGCTATCTATTATTTCAGCGCATTATTGCTTATATTCAGTTGGGAGTAGACTTAGTACCGAGCAGACGAGGGGATGAAAGCTTAGCTTTCAATTTAGTCTAATATCTTTAGTAGTGGTCCCCAAGTCATAGAACTACGGCGCCACCATAGGTATAAAAGGAGTCAGCTATTAGACTAGGCTGCATCTCGTTGTCCCTTGAGGACATCAGTAGTGGATCCACGTCAGACTTGTTCGTACCCTTGGCAAGGTATGAACACCCTCCCATCCACGGTTATAGGTTGGCCCCATAGTTAGTTCAACTTAGGGTATGTCGGTTAATAGTATCTCCCACAGTCAGATTCATGTTGCATTGACCATGTACTCAGTATTTATTTAAGTATTCAGTTCATCATGTTATATTCATGATTTTTACTTGGTCATTGTATTCAGTTCAGCTTTCTGATATATTTCATTGTACCTATTTCTATGTTTAGTTCTTTATTTCCTAGCTTAATATATATCCGGCATGCTCAGTACATTCAAAGTACTGACACATACTTTTGTGCTACATCATTTTATGATGTAGGATCAGGCACTCAGCACCCAGACTGCACTTAGTAAATTTCCAGTTCGTACTCAACAGCTCATCGGTGAGTCCTCATAGTTCGAGGATGATAGGCAAGCTTTACCTTCAGTATTTACTTTTCAGTTTCAGTCCTGTTAGAGTTAACTAGGGGGCATATCCCAGCAACTCATATCAGTAGAGACTTTTAGACATAGACTAGATTTCAGCAGTTGTTAGTGTTGTTTCAGTCAGCACTATACTATTTATATATCTCATATATTCAGAGATTTGGGTTCTTCCCATTTCAGTTATTAAATTGTTTTTAGCTTCCACACAGTGCATGTTTTAAAAATTGAACTTGTATAGATATGCCATGCCATGGGTTAGCTTGGAGTCACTTGTGACACTAAGCACCGTGTCGCATCCGGGGGGTAGCCTCGGGGCATGAAAAACATGGTATCAAAGCATCAGGTTTGAGAGTCTTAGGATGTTTGAAAGCCGCATCAAGTAGAGACTTCTTCATGGGTGTGAAGCACGCCACACCTATGGGGGAGAAGCTATGAGACGTCATTAGGAATAACTTCCCTTCCTTCCTTTCCAGTTCATGCTATAGAGTGTAAACTCTATTTAATTTCCTTCTATTCTAACTCATGCTCTTCGCATATCAGAAAAATGCCTCCCAAAAGAGCTAACGCTAGGAATAAGCCAACACTAACAGTTCCAGCATACACCTTGAATGAGCAAGTCACGCATGAAAAATTCAGGTCTGCCTTCCAAGTGCTTGCTCAGTCCATGACCGCCCAGGTCAACCAGTAGGCTGCAGTACCAGCTCCGCCTCAGACTAAACTACTGCAGCAAAGGTCCGGGATTTCACTTAGATGAACCCTCCTGAGTTTCATGGGTCCAAGTCAGAAGAGGATCCCCAAGAGTTTTTAGATGATATTCAGAAGGTGACAGACATTATGGGTGTCACTCCAGTCGAGAGTGCAGACTTGTACGCCTATCAGTTGAAGGGAGTGGCCTACACTTGGTACCAGCAATAAAAGGAATCTCGTGGTGCCAATGAAGGACTAGTGACTTGGAATCATTTCAAGAAAACTTTTATGGATCGGTTCTTACTACTAGAGCTCAGGGAAGCCAAGGTTTAGGAATTCATCAATCTGAAGCAGGATGACATGAGCGTGAGGGACTATGCCTTCAAGTTCACTCAGTTAGCCAAGTATGCTCCAGCGATAGTAGCTGACTCCAGGATACGTATGAGCAAGTTTGTATCTGGTGTGTCAGATGATGTAGTCAATGAGTGCAAGACCGATATGCTAATTAAGGAGATGGACTTCTCCAGACTGGTTACTTATTCCCAGCAGATTGAAGAGGAGAAGATCAAGGAAAGGGGAGGAGAGACTAAGAGGGCTAGAATAGGTGACTTTAGTTACTCTCAGCAGAGGTCAAAGGGTGGAAATTACTCTCAGTTCCGCCAGAAAAATTTAGCTCTAGCTCCATCTTCTGCTAGTGCCCCAGTGCCTAAGTTCAAGAAGGATCATCAGGATAGAGCGTCTGGCTCGGTTACTAGTGGGCGTACTAATCCAGTGTGTAAGAAGTATGGTAGGAACCACCAAGGTGAGTGCCTGGCAAGAAGTGGAAATTGCTTTGGGTATGGCAAGCCAGGCCATATGATGAGAGATTGTCCAACGACTTCTCAAAATTGTAAGGATGTTCTCCTGCAGACTCAGACTGGTTCTACAGCAGCTCCAGTGGGTCGCCCTACTCAGCAGGGTTCCTCGTCTGGAACATATGGTGGTCAGTGCCAGAATAGGTTATATGCTCTTCAAGTTCGACAGGACTAGAAGGATTCTCCTGATGTGGTCACGGGTATGTTGCGAGTCTTTAATACGACTCATCTGAGGGTTATTCAGCTGACTCTCAAGGACCGTAGTTATTTTCCAAGTTTAGTAAGTGTGAGTTCTGGCTTAAATCAGTCACTTTTCTTGGTCATGTGGTGTCTAGTGAAGGCATCCGTGTTAATTCTCAGAAGATTGAAGCAGTAAAGGACTGGCCCAGACCCACCTCTCCAACTTACATCAAAAGTTTCTTGGGTATGGACGGTTACTACAGGAGGTTTGTTGAAATATTTTCATCCATAGCTACCCCATTGACCAAGTTGACTCAGAAAAAG
This sequence comes from Jaltomata sinuosa, assembly GCA_003996215.1. Taxonomy (NCBI): domain Eukaryota; kingdom Viridiplantae; phylum Streptophyta; class Magnoliopsida; order Solanales; family Solanaceae; genus Jaltomata; species Jaltomata sinuosa. The sequence continues at coordinate 89,784 of QJPP01003944.1, read as the reverse complement.
GTCAAGTTTCAGTGGTCAGATGAGTGTGAGAAAAGTTTCTTAGAATTGAAGACCAGGTTGACTACAACTCCTGGCTTGACTCTACCAGAGGGTTTAGATGGTTATGTGATTTATTGCGATGCATCCAGGGTCATCCTAAGTTATGTTTTGATGCAGCACAGTAAGGTCATAGCTTATGCTTCCAGACAGCTTAAGGTCCATGAGAAGAACTACTCGACTCATGACCTAGAGCTTGCAGCAGCTGTGTTTGCCCTAAAGATTTAGAGACAGTACTTGTATGCTGTTAATGTTGATGTGTTCACAGATCATAAGAGCCTCCAGTATGTGTTCACCCAGAAGGAGTTGAATCTTGATCAGAGGAGAGGGCTTGAGTTCCTCAAGGATTATGATATAAATTTACTCTACCATCCGGGTAAGGCCAATATAGTGGCTGACACTCTCAACAGTCTTTCCATGGGTAGTGTGTCACATGTTGAGGAAGAGAAGAAAGAATTAGCCAGATATGTTCATCGGCTTGCTCGCGTAGGAGTTTGCCCTATGGACATGTCAGAGGGTGGTGTGATAGTCCAGAACAGATCAGAATCTTCATTCGTAGCAGTGGTTAAAGAGAAACAGGATAGTGAACCTATATTTCTTCAGCTAAAGGGTGCAACTCATCAATAGAGAGTTGAGGTTTTCTCCCAAGGGGGGGATGGTTTTCTTTGTTATCAGGGTCGCTTATGTGTTCCTAAGGTGGGTAAGTTGAGGAAACAGATCCTTATAGAAGCCCATAATTCCAGATATTCCATTAATTCGGGTGCCACTAAGATGTATCGTGATCTATGGTAAGTCTATTGGTGGAACAATATGAAGAAAGATATCACAAATTTTGTGGCTAAGTGTCCCAACTGTCAGCAGGTGAAGGTAGAACATTAGAAACTAGGAGGTGTGACTCAGAAGATTAGCATTCCTACTTGGAAGTGGGAAGTGGTTAACATGGATTTCATTACGCGATTGCCTCGTACTTGCAGATATCACGACTCCATTTGGGTAATAGTGGACAGAATTACTAAGTCATCTTACTTCATGGTAGTCAAGACTACAGATTCATCGGAGGACTATGCCAAACTCTACATCAGCAAAATAGTCTGGTTGCATGGGGTTCCCTTGTCTATAATCTCAGATAGAGGTCCTCATTTTACATCTCATTTCTGGAGATCATTTTAGAGAGGTCTTGGTACTCAGGTGAATCTCAGTAGAGTATTTCACCCGTAGATGGATGGCCAGGCATAGTGTACCATTCAGAACTTAGAGGACATGTTGAGAGCTTAGATGGATGGCCAAGCATAGTGTACCATTCAGAACTTAGAGGACATGTTGAGAGCTTGCGTGATTGAATTCAAGGGTAGTTGGGAGGATTACCTACCTCTCATAGAGTTCACCTATAATAACATTTTTCACTCCAGTATTCAGATGGCTCCTTATGAGGCACATTATGGGTATAGATGCAGATCACCAGTAGGTTGGTTTGAAGTAGGTGAAGCATCCTTGATTGGGCCAGATTTGATTCATGAGGCTATGGAAAAAGTTTAGCTCATCAGAGATAGACTAAAGACAACTCAGAGTTGTCAGAAGTCCTATGCAGATGTGAGGAGTAGAAACTTAGAATTCAAAATTCGATGATTGTGTTTCCTGAAAGTGTCACCCATAAAAGGAGTGATGAGATTTGGAAAGAGAGGGAAGCTTGGTCCCAGGTATGTAGGTCTTTACAAAATCCTAAAAAGGGTTGGTAATGTGGCTTATGAGTTAGAGTGTCCATCAGAACTAGCAACGGTTCATCCTGTCTTCATATTTCCTTGTTGAAGAAGTGTGTGGGTGATCCGGCATTGATAGTACCTTTAGAGAGTGTAGCCGTGAAAGATAGCCTCACCTATGAGGAGGTTCCAGTTGAGATTCTTGACCGTCAAGTTCGTAGGTTGAGGAATATGGAAGTTGGTTTAGTAAAGGTTTTGTGGAGGAATCATTTCGTAGATGGAGCTACTTGGGAAGCAGAAGAAGCCATGAAGACCAAGTATCCTCACCTCTTTGCCTTTGAGTCAGTTTCAGCTTTAGGTAATAGTTCCTCTCCAGTCTCTCAGTTTACTCTTGTGTAGTTCATCTTGGTACCTTATTCAACCAGTTACCCTTGCATTTCAGCATATTTGCATGTTCGTGGGACTCATTTCAGTCATATATCAGTTTCTAGTCCTTTTTTGGTAGGGATTGTAGCTCCTTTCCTCCAAACTCAGCTTGTAAAGTTTTCATTCGAGGATGAATGATCCCAAGGGGGAGATATTGTAACACCCAAGAAATTCCAAGCCTAGACTAAGATCAGAAAACCAGAAAAGACTTAAGTTTCCAAGAACCACGGTTCAAGATCACAGACCGCAGTTTGAAACCATAGTCCGTCTTCATAACCGTAGTCCCAATTCCAGTAGACCCCCAGTTCATGTCTCAGGAACCATGAGATAAATCACGGAACATAGTTGAGAACCACAGTTCATCCTGTCACTCGTGGTTTCCCTCATTAGAGGATCATCAGTCCATGGCTCAACAACCACGAGTCACACGATGAACCATTATTCACGACCACGGTCCATCCTGAGGACTCGTGGAAATAGAACATCAGGGGACCCTCAGTCCAAGCCTCAGGAACCACGAGTCATATGATGAATCATCATTTAGGAGTTTGGTCTGTCCTGTAGAGTCGTAGTTCCTCAGATCAGAGAACCCCCAAGACTCCTGGGTAGGACCAAGACTCAGTTGACGGTCCGTCATCTAGGAGTACGGTCCATCAAACTAAGTCATGATCCCTGAGTCGCGAATGTCAGCAGTTTTCCTAATTATTTTTTCCAGGGGCATTCAACACTTTTCCTTTCTCTTTTAATACCTAGGCTACGTCATTTTGACTACTCTAAGCCTATTTTATTAGTCAAAAACTACCGAACACTTTCATTCTCCTAATTCATCAGACTTAAAAAGAACAGAGGAGAAAGAAATGATAGTTTTCTCTCAAGAACAAGCAGAGGTCTTCATCAGGTTCAGCCTAAAAAATCCACAGATTTCTTCGTAGTTTTCTTCACCAGGTATGTGGGATTTCACTAGTTGGTTCCTTTCACCCATTAAGTCCCTAGAACTTAGTAGTTCTTTCAATTTCTCCATGAATGATTGGACCTAGGGTTCAAAAACCTTAGAATTTTCCTTACTAAACAGATGTTATAATTCATGTGATGCTTAGTACAAATTCCTTGGAGGATTGCTACAGTTCATGTCTAGAATCCAGAACCCTAGCCTGTCAAAATTTTCAGTACTTCAAAAATTATTCTTGCTAGGCATGTCAGTCAAGAAATCATGTTTCAGAATTTAAATGCCATATCCTTCAGTATGTATATGTTGCATTCTTAGTAAATTATCAGAATTTTGAGCTATTTATTATTTCAGAACATTGTTACTTATATTCAGTTGGGAGTAGACTTAGTACCAAGCAGATGAGGGGATGAAGGCTTAGCTGTCAGTTTAGGCTAAGACCTTTAGTAGCGGTCCCCGATTCCCAGAACTACGGCACCACCGTAGGTATAAAAGGAGTCAGCTGTCAGACTAGGCTGCATCTCCTTGTCCCTTGAGGACATCAGTTGTGGATCTACGTTAGACTTGTTCGTACCCTTGGCAAGGTATGAACACCCTCCCATCCAGGATTACAGGTTGGACCCATAGTTAGCTCAACTTGGGGTATATCGGTTAATAGTATCTCTCACAGTCAGATTCATGCTGCATTGACCATGTACCCAGTATTTATTTAAGTATTCAGTTCAGTATGTTATATTCGTGATTTGTACTTGGTCATTGTATTCAGTTCATCTTTCTGATATATTTTAGTTTACCTATTTCTATGTTTAGTTCTTTATTTCCCAGCTTAGTATATATCCTGCATGCTCAGTATATTCAAAGTACTGACACATACTTTTGTGCTATATCATTTTATGATGAAGGATCAGGCGCTCAACACCTAGACTACACTTAGTCGACTTCCAGTCCATACTCAGCAGCTCAATGGTGAGTCCTCATAGTTCGAGGACGATAGGCATGCTTTACCTTCAGTATTTACTTTTCAGTTTCAGTCCTGTTAGAGTTAGTTGGGGGGCATGTCCCAACAACTCATATCAGTAGAGGCTTTCAGGCATATACTAGATTTTAGCAGTTGTTAGTGTTGTTTCAGTCAGCACTATACTATTTATATATCTCATATATTCAGAGATTTAGGTTCTTCCCGTTTCAGTTATTAAATTGTTTTAAAAATTGAACTTGTATAGATATGCCATGCCATGGGTTAGCTTGTGGTCACTTGTGACACTAAGTACCATGTCGCATCCAGGGGTAGCTTCAGGGTATGATAGTACTCTTGGCAAGGTATGGAACTTCGTGGTGAATTTTATTTCTACTTTTGGGTTGTGGGGTCCATGGACTCACTTTTGACCCAGGTTTCGACCCGGCTAAATTATTAGCAATATTAGTACCATTAGCTTCGTATTGACATGTAAAGTATTGTTATTATAGTGTAGCTGCTTGCAGATGCTTCTCGGGGGAAATAGGCTCTTGTATTGTGGATTATGAGTGCGTGTTCGACTTCCTGGTAGGTTACGGTTCACTTATTTCTAAAATTCGCTCTTGTAAGGTATAAGTATAATGAGTTGCTAATGGTTGGTGGGATTTTGTGGTTTGGATACAATTCTACGTAGGCATATTAATCCTTCTAGGTGATTTAGGGGCCTTGGAGTAGATTCTGGCTAGCAATCCTTAGTATAGGCTGTAGCTATTTCCGTAAGACATGGCGTAGGTGGTGTAGTATACTTGGGATTAGGGTTATGTGCCTTAGCTTATTTTAAACTACTTGTGGTCCAGTTTATTAGAATAAGGAGCCTTAGCATTAAATTAGATGAGGGTTCGTGATAGAGTAGTGGTTATCATTGTTTTCATATTTATTTTTCTTTCTCATGTTGTGTTCTTATTTATCATATACTCGTGAGCTCGAGGCCATAGATGCTGGATTGGATAGACTCCAGGTCAGTATGATTCATGCTTTACTTATATTTTGATTTGTTGTGTGCCTTAGCTTAGCTCCGGTTAGTTGTTTCAACTTAGGCGGGTCCCTTGGGGGTTGGTAGTTAGTGTAGTGCTTTCCTTTAGTGATTACTTTAGAATAGGAAGCCTTAGCATTTGGTAGGGTAAATTTTGTGTTAGAGTAATTTCTTACTTGGCATTCTGGTTGTTTTTATCGTGTTATCTTCCTGTGTTTGGTTATGATATGAGAATTTGTGGGCCTGAGGCCATGGTTTTGAGCTAGCTGGATTCCAGGTTAATATGATGTTGCTATAAATGGTGAAACACCCTATCTTGGTGTAGCTGTGTGTATCTACATGTATTCATACATACATTTGAATTGATTCATTTTTATCCCTTTTCACATATGTTTGGGTTGCAGTATGATTTGACAGGAATTGAATGTCTTAGTGGTTTAATAAGAAAACTCTTCTTTTCAATTAATGGTTTTTAAATTAAAGAAAGATTTCACTGGTTTAAGAAATTTGTTAACTTTAAAACCCAAAATACTTCCTTTTCAAATAATTAGAGCTCCATAGGGGAGCATCCAACTATTATCACTGTTTTGGTTAATAAAAAGGGAAAATAACTTCTTTTACTATAAAATTAGTGTTACTGGAGGGGAATACATCATCCCCTCACTGATTTTAGAGTTGGGAAAAGACTGCACTTTTCATGCACGTGGTCTGAAGGATGAACCTTACTTTTCTTTGATCCGTTGGTTGGTATTTGATAAGATCTGTTGGACCCTTTGTGTACATTTAAGGTTTTACGTGTGGTGTTCATTTATATTGATAAGCTCCAGTGGTCCATGAGAATACTCTAGGTTTTCCTTTGAATATACATGGATTATGTTTCATGGTTGGTAATGATAAGCTCCGGTGGCCTATGAGGATATTCTAGGTATTGTGGTATGGTATTGGTTGGTAAGCTCCGGCGGCCTGTGAGGTAACTCAAGGTTTCATCCATTATTGCATTGGTCACATTTCATTGCATTCATTTGACATTGCATATTATGATATTCCTTTGCATATCTTTACTATCGAACTCTGTGTATAGTTGGCTTTCTTTATTGTGTGCACCTTCTGGATTCGGGGAAGTCTGATTTGGTTATAGCTGGATTATTGCTTCATGCCTTTCGTGTTGTTACAGTACTTCTCCTTTTTATTTAGTTTTGACCATTTTATTCCCTTCTGACTCATCCTTCTTACCCTTGGGTTATATTCTCTTTTGGTTATGTTTATATCTTATTTGATCTCAGTCGGCCTATGATGCCTACTAGGTACCGCATGTATTGATACTCATGCTACACTTCTGCATCTTTTTCCTAATGCAGATTCTAGTATGATTTATCACCGTTTATGTTATCCTCATGCAGAGTTGCTGACCAGAGATATAGGGTAAGGTCTTGGCGATCAGAGTTGATCCACCTCCCCCTACTTTTGGACTAGCCTTTCATTGTAATTCTGAAGACTGTTCTGTATTTTATTATACCTGTCTAGCATATCTAAGTTGTAGTAAAACTTGTACTGAATGAGACCAGGTCTTGAGGGAGTCTTGTGTAGTTTATTCTAGTTCCCTCTCTTTTACTTATACTGGTGTATCTTATCTTCTGTCGTTTATTGATATTCTTCTGTGTTTGGGTTCTTTTTGGTATTAGCCCATTACTTGCGATTCTGGGCGTAGGATTGGCTTACCTACTGGTGGGGTATAGCAGGTGCCATCACGACTTAAGTTTTCAAGTCGTGAAAGAGTGGTATCAGAGCTCTAGGTTCACTGGTGTCGTTGGTGCAATGGAAGGTGTCTAGTAGAGTCTCACAGATTGATACGATGACGTCCGTATCCTATCTATGAGAGGCTACCAAGCATTCTTAGAAAAGTTAAATCTTGTTTATTCCTTATCGTGCGTTCTTCGCTCTATTAAAGTCTAAACTTCAATTGTTCCATTCTTTCTTAGATGATTATGATGAGATTGATAGTAGGCATGAGAGAGACTTATACGCCTATTGCAGGAGCATAGTTACCAGAGTTAGGGGTTGAGGGTGTTACATTTCAGTCAGGGGGCGTGGGGCCAACACAGCCTCCAGTAGGATTTATAGCTTCACCGACCCTTCAGGGTATTCTAGCCAGGATTCTTAGCTTATTAGATAGTATGTTGTAGGCCAGGACTCTACCTAGTACACCTGGTGGTTCACAGATTAGAGATGAGGCACAAACTTCAGCCCAAACAACAACACATAACATAGCCAGCTGCTGTAGCCCCCAATTTGGAGAGGTCACTAATTCCATTGGTTGTTCAGCCTATTGCAGCCAGGTTGGTTATATCGATTGAGGAGAAGAAGATGTTGGGTAGGTTCATCAGGTTGGGTCCTTTGACATTTTCTAGTACTCTTGGGGAGGATGCTTATGAGTACTTGATTAGTTACCAGGAGAGGTTGCATAACCTTGGGTTAGTTGAGTCTCATAGAGTTGATTACACTGCATTTCAGATGGAGGATTGGCAAAAAAATGGTGGCAATCTTGTACAACTTGCAGACCAGATGGGTCACCTTCAATAACTTAGGCTCAGTTCTCCGAGGATTTCTTGGAGAAGTTTGTACCTTACATCTTGAGGGAGTGGTTGAGGGATCAGTTCACCAGGTTAGAGCAGGGTTCTATGTCAGTTTCTGAGTATGAGGCATGGTTCTATGAGTTGTCTAGACATGCTACTATGATTCTTCTTACAGAGCATGTATGGGTTTGCTAGTTGTTAGAGGGTTGGATCTGCCACTTCGTTTGGCTACAGAGCAACTAGTGGCATCGAGGGCATATTCCTTGCGGTTATTGATAATGCACGAGTTATAGAGGGTATATGTCATGAGGCCGGTGGAGGAGATGGTAAGAGGACTCGCCATCTGGGTAGTTTCAATGATTTTTGGTTTCGAGGTAGAGGTTTCACTCGTAGGGGTTACCCACGACAGCTTTAATTTTTCCAGCCAATTCATGTGGCACTACAAATTTCAAAAAGCGGTTGTTTGGGGCATAATGGACAGAGTAGTCAGGGTTCAGGTTGGACTTCTTGAGATTTGCATTCTGGGTATCCGGGCCATGGTGGCCAATTATGTTCAGTCAGATTTTCTTATCGGGGCACTTCTGGTAAGGAATGTTATGTATGTGGCGAGTAGGGACACTTTGCTAGGATTTATTTGAGATTCAAAGAGTTATACCCCCTTCGAGTTCCAGCACTCCCAGCCAACGATTGTGTACAGTTAGTAGGGGTGGTTCCCAGGTTGTCAGAGATAGTTCCCAGCTGTACCAGTCAGGTGATCATGGTAGGTGGAGTCACACGGATGCTTTCATCACAGGTATGCTTCTATTATCATCGATGACCTTTTGATATTGTTAGATGTGGGGTCTGCATGTCCTTAGATTTACCTGCTTGCATTGCCTCTCATACAGACTCCCTATGTGAGATTGTAGTGTTTTTACATATAGCTACCCCGTCGAAGGATTCTATTAGTAGTGGATCAAGTATGTTGGTTTTGGGGTAGTAGCTATCTTGGGGTGCAAAGTGCGGTAGGTTTTGTCACTATAATTGGTGGGCTTTCACAGTAATTCTAGGCTTAGTTTGTTCTATCTTGGAACCTAGCTACCTTGGGTTGTTAAATTTTATTGTTTTTGTTTTGGGTACCAGTTCTGATGTTCTTCCCTTGGGTCACTTTCTGTGATTGATGAGTATTCAAGTTGCGGAGGTGTTTTCTAAAGATAGAGTTCGAGGTCGGGTTATCTCCTACTAAGGATTGGGGTGGTGCGCATTCTGAGGACTACTTTAGGACTAGTTGCACCCTCTATAAGTTTCCAGCTATGTCCTTTGGTTTGATCCATGCCCCAATAGCTGTTGTAGATTGTTGAGCATTGTGTTCATAGCCTATTTGGATCCAGAAACTGTAGTATTCTTACAAGTGGTGGACTTACCACTTATACATATATCTTTTCTTATGCTTTCATGTCTTCTAATGATGATATGTGATCACTTATGTCATGTTTTGGTTATGTTTAGGTGGTTCATATTTTTGCGGATATTTGGAACAAGTTGAACAAAAAGGGACGAAATTAGAGCAAAAGGGGAAGGCTTCATGGATTGCAAGGTCCACCACCCCTGCATTTTGTGAGGCACAACAATGCTTCTGCAGGTGCAGAGATAGAGCGCACCAGCGGCCTTTGTGCTACACGGTCATAGGCCCACCTGCAGCACTGGTGCTGCCATAGCGGACACGCCTCTGCGCCAATGATGCTGCCACAGCAGCAACACACCTGCGGCTAAAATTCCACAGGTGCGGCTGATGGGTTCCAGTTAAGCCCCAATTGGTCATTTCAAACTCTTGGAAACCACATCTCACATAAAACACCTCTGAGCCATCTTGGAAGATATTTTTGGCAAATTTCAGAACTCTTGAAAAGCTTAGAGAGCAAGTTCATCAACCAACACCATAGGAGTGGAGATTTGGATGCTTTTTATTGTAAAATCCTTAGTTTTCATTCTCCATTTCTTGTTCTTTATTGCTAATTTGTAGGTGTGATTGTTGAATTGAGATTTGGATTTTGTATTAGAGATAATACTAAATTTAGGTATTTAATTCTTATCTTGTGCTTTCTCTTGATTAATTATGTGGGTCTATTGAATATTCCATGCTTGAATCTTATAGTTGATGGTTGCAAACATTGACTTAGCTTTCTAATTGTGTCCTTGCTTGAAAGAGGAGTTTCTCAATTCGGGAAGGTTTAATAGTGGGGATTTGGGGTTTCCACTCTAGATCACGTCTAGAGATAGTTTGGTTGACAGAAACTCCCATCTAAAAGTTGGGGTTAGAAATAGCCCAACTTTCCCAAGTTAATTTGTTGTTTATTGCTCACTCATGGTGATTCGAGAGAACCCATGAGGTTAATTGCTTGATTTGTCGAAAGACGATTAATCATACCTTTAACCAAGACTACCCATGTGTTAATCGGGTGCAGGTCTTGTGAATTGAATTTCCATTCCCAATTCTCCCTTGTTGTCCTTTCTTGTTTAAAGCAAGGTGAAAGCCACTGATCAAATCTATATTTTATTTGATTTTATTTTATTTTTTGTTTTAGTTTAAAACCCCCCTATCATTATCTTTTATTTTTGCACTTTGAACTTTAATAAGTTGCTTTTATTCTTTATTAGCTCAATCACGATTACATTGTTCTTTGTGGGATCTACCCTGACTCCCATCGGGAATATAAATGTGTTTTGCTTAACGATCGCTGATACCTCCATCTTGGAGAGTACGTTTGAGCATTACCAAAAATGACATCATTGTTGTGGAACAATTTGGTGTATTGAGTTAGTTTAGAATTTGAGTTTACTTACTCTAGTTCAATTTTGTGAATAGTTGTTTTTATTTTATTTAGTTTTATTTTGTTGATTGACACCATGGAATATCGGAATGCTAGAAATGTTAGTGGTTAAATCCCAGTGCATATTCTCGACTATTGTGTTTATTGTGGAGGACCCCACCTTGGGAAAATGTATAAAATTAGCCCTAGAAGAGGGAGGTATTCACCTTCTCGCTCTTATGATGGGTGCAATTGCTATTTGTGTGGTGGTCTTGATAGACATTAGAGTGAATGCCCTAATGATGACAGTCATCCTCCCCCCTCTTGTGCTAACATTGTTGCTGGTGGTACTTGTAATCTTAATAGGAAGCATGACTTAGTAATCAAAGAAGGAACCTACGGGGAAGGTGTATACACCATGCTTTAATCCCTCTTGGCTAAACAAGAAATCCTAGAGGAGGGTGTACAATCTATAAACCAAGGATTTGTGGACACGAGAGCTAAGGAAGAAGAGGAGAGCAATCGTGCCATGCAATCCATGGCAGAATTATCCACTCCTCTTGGTCAAATTTGTAAAGAAAACCCTCCATGCCCACTCAATGAACAAGTCTCGAATATTGAGCCCAATCAAATTCACTTCAGGGATGATAATGAAGATTTTCAAAATATGGAATCGCCCAGAAGTGAGTTCATACCAGTAGTGCTTGAACCCCAATAAGAGGAAAAAATTATATTAGGTGAAGTTGTGAGCCTAGAATGTATGTTAAATTGAGCTCACCAACTTGAGGCCTATGGGGAACAACGTGAAAGAATGCTACCAATGCTCGGGATATTATTGAAAAAGCATGCCAAGAGAAGTCAAAAAGAAGGGTTACTTTAAATTGCTATCTGAAATTTGAACACCGATGTGAATGCTCGAGTTGAAACATGCACGATCATGGGTAGTAATTTTGAGTTGTTCCCTATTGAAGAGGAGAACACAAGGGATGCTCATGAATTGAAGGTGTTGTGGGAACCAACTACCTTATACAGAAATTATGATACCGAGATCAAGCGAATGATACTAGAGTTGCAAGGCAAAGTCCAATAATTTATATTGGAGGACTCTAGTTTATTCAAAAGTGAGAATGTTATGAACGAGGCAAGTTTGAAGGTGGAGACGCGCAAATCCTATTCCAACCACTTTCCAACCTTGAGTTTGGTTGAATGGATGAAAGTCGAAGTAATCAAGCTTTTGGAAGACCTTGGAAAGAGGATGGATCAAGGTTTATCCAGTTTTAAAGTTGTCATGGAAAAAGGCAAAGCGACCTTCCTCACTTGAAGGCAAAAAAGTGAAAAATGCAAAATCATGAAAATGTCCTTCTCGAGAATTGTTTTTGTTAACCTAGTTGAATCCCCAGTAGGAATCATTGGCGCTCCTATAGATCTATAGCCATATCACTTTACCACCACTAAAACTAGCCCTGTTGCCGGTGACATGGCCGGTCTGGCTACTGGTTAACCCAGTCAGGGTTGCCATAAACCTACCATATCCCTTACCTCTACCAATATAGCCAATTTTCAAGAATTATACCATCCTAAAACCCCATCTAAACCTTCGACAATCACCCTCTCCCCAATAATCCTATATTGCCTATCGAGCCTAAGGGTTTGCCTAACATTGATACAACCACTGGAGACCAAGAGATTACTGATACGCTGAAATAACCATACCAAAAATATGCTGATGTGATTAAGCTAAATAATACCACCCCACAATGCTGCAAAGAGGTTACAAAATCAATTCCTATGAAGCCAATTGAGTATAGGAATGGTATACCCAGAGTTACATGGACGGAGGAAGAAGTCAATAAGATGAACATAATAGAGGAATTACAATACATTGTGATTGGCAAATTTTCCTATGGATGGCCAGAATTAGAGGACTTAAGAGTCCAAATTCCTAAGAAATGAAAGATTAAAGGTGACTGCAAAATAGGATTACTCAGACATAGACACATCCTGATGAGATTTAATCTAAAGGAGGATTTTGTCAATATGTTAGCAAGGACTGCACACTACATCAAAACTAAATATGGAAATGCCTATTAGATGAGGCCATTCATCTATGATGCTAAGTTTACCCAGGAAGAAGAGACAACTCAAGTGATGGCATGGATATCTTTCCCTGATCTACTTCCTACTTTCTTTTTAAGAGAATCTCTTTTCTCTCTATCAGCTGTAGTGGGGAAACCTATTCACCTAGATTTGGCCACAATTAACAAATATTGGCCAAGTTGTGCAAAAGTGAAAGTCCAAGTAGACCTGGCCTCTAACCTACCAGAGTATGTAGAACTGGAAGTGCTTAACAACAAAACTAATAATAGGAGAGTTAAAAAGGTGAAAATTCAATATGACATGTTGCCAAAATATTTCCACACATGTAAACTACAAGGTCATGAAGAAGAAAAGTGCAGGACCTTGCATCCTAAACTATAAAAGGAGGAAGAAAAGAGAGGCAAGGAGATGAAAAGAAGGAGGAACAAACAAATACTCCTGTCCAAAAAAGATATATAAATGGCAAAGTGGTTCTTGCAAAATGGAACCCAACAAGAAGATGATTTAAGATAGAAAATGGAACTACTAAGCTGATTGATGATAAAGGGAAACAGGATGCAGATGAAGGCAAAGGAGTCAACATAGCAAACTCTTTTGATGCACTTCATGATGATGATTGTGAAGATAGAGGAACAAGTAAAAGTGCAGATACAAAGGAGCTAACAGACACAAGTGAAGAGGACATAAGTAAAGATGCAGCACAAAGATTAGGGAAACTAATTGTGGTCCAGCCACCTCAAGGTACCTTACAAGGGGATAAAACAGAAGGGGGTGAATTGCCCATCAATGATAGCCCAGACAACACAAGCATGACAGGAGAAAATACAAACAAACATACAACAACAAGCAACAATAATGAAAATACTCTGAATGAAGGCAATACACAAGATAACATGGCTATAACACTCCTATACATTCAGTAGGACCCCCATGGACAACATGAAGCACGAATAGGAGAGCCTTTAACAAAAGTGGAAGCTATAATAGTAGACATGGTGATTAAAAAAGAAGAGCTTGAATAGTCCATATACCACAAACCTTTTCAGATTGATCAATCCATAAGTTTTGGGGAAGATGCAGGGATAATTGAAACTTACCCCCTCACCAAGAAAACACAGTAATGCTAGAAGATACACCAAGTGAAGAGGAAGGTAATAATAAGGAACTTATATCAGCTTATACCAAATCACCACCTGCTAAAGCACTACACAAGTTAATATCTCACCAAGCTGAGGATAAGCCTGTGCAATTAGAGATATCACAAGAAAAAATAGCAAGTGAAGACATAGAAGAAGAAAATCATCAGAAGAAAGAGGGGCAAATTAGGCAAATAGCTGATATATCATTAATGGACTCTTCTAAATAAAAAAAAAGGTAAATCAAAAGGAGAACTGTCTATAAGGGAAAACCCCAAGAGGGATGGGAAATCAACCGTTAAATGAACATGAAAACACTCTTCTGGACTGTGAGGTTTGTAAGGACTCAGAATTTATTTCACAGGATTCAAATGTTGCATAGATATCACAAGTTCTCCATTATTTCACTAATGGATCCTTTTCAAGATGCAAGTCAAATTCAAAAGTTCATAAGGAGATTGGGGATGAGCTACTCAAATTATAACCTGAATGGTAAGATCTGGATCTTTATTCAGGAACACATACAAGTAGAGGTCATGTCTGATTCTGAGCAACAAATCACTCTGAGGCTTAACTTTTAGGAGACAGGGCAGATATTGATGGTTACAAACATTTATGACAAGTGTGATGTACAACAAAGGATGAGCTTATGAGATGAGATTTATTCACTCAGTTTGAATGATAGCATACCCTGGTTAATGGGGGTGATTTCAATGTTATTATGAGTGATGAAGAAAATATAGGGGGCCTTCTAGTTTATCCACAAGAATATGAAGATTTTTCCTTTTGTGTGAATTCTTGTGACTTGCTGGATCTTAATTTCAAAGGCAGTCCTTTCACCTGGTTGAATGGTAGGGCTTATGAAGAATGCATTTTCAAAAGCATGGATAGAATCCTAGGTAATCAAAGCTTCCTGGGCAACTTTAGTCAAACAAAGATTGAGCACTTAGCTAGGATAGGCTCAAACCATGCCCCCTAATGCTTTCCTATGGACTTCAGACAAAATATGTGAGAAAATCATTTAGATTTCTCAATTTCTGGTCTGAAGAAGATGATTGTCAGCAGGTGGTGAAGGATAGTTGGAACTCTGCTAAAGCTGATATTTTCATCAACCTCAAGTAGAAAATGAAGAGGACAAAAAGTGCTCTAGACAACTGGAGTAGGACAAGATTTGGAGACATTTTCAAATAGTTAATCATCAGAGAAGAGAATGTAAGACTCAAGGAAGACCTTTTTAAGGAATTCCCCACTGCTGAAAACAAAATGGTTTTGCAAAGGGCACAAGCAAAGCTGAAACAATATATTCACTTTGAGGAAGAATTTTAGAGGAAAAAGGCTGGCATAAAGTGGTTTACTGAAGGGGAAAAGAACACCATATTCTTCCATAGCGTAGTTAATGGAAGAAGGAAGAGACTATCTATTTCTAAAATCAAAAAAACAGATGATTCTTGGGCTGAAGGTACCACACAGGTAGTGGAAAAAGCCATCTGTTTCTTCCAAGATCAATTAACAGGAGCTGAAGGAGGTATGGAACTGTCATTATTGAAGCACATTCCTACCATGGTATTAGAAGAGTATAACACTGCCATAAATGCCTCTCCTACCATGGAGAAAGTTAAAAAAGTGGTGTTTGACCTAAATAGGGAGAGTGTTAGTGGACCTGATGGGTTTACTGGTCACTTCTTTCGAAAGTGTTGGGACACAGTAGGGGATGATGCGTTCAAAGTAGTAGATGCCTTTTTTGAAAGGTGCACCCTCCCCAAATCCATCACTTATAGTAATCTGGTTCTCCTTCCCAAAAAAGACATTACTCGATCCTTTTCAAACATAAGACCAATTAGTTTGAGCAAATTTTTAAATAAAGTAATTTCCAGATTGGTTCATGATAGAATGGAAAAGTTGTTGCCTATCATAATCTCCCAAAACCAATCTGGATCTGTTAAGGGGAGGAACATCACTGAAAATGTATTATTGGCCCAGGAGATTATTTCAGACATCAAAATGAGGGGTAAACCTATAAATGTGGTCCTTAAACTAGACATGTCCAAGGCTTATGACAGAGTGAACTGGCACTTTCTGATTAAGGTGCTAGAGAAGATGGGCTTTAATAATGCAGTAATTGACAAAATCTGGAGACTACTGGCTAACAGTTGGTACTCTGTCATGATTAATGGGCAAGCACATGGTTTTTTTCACTCAATAAGAAGAGTTAAATAAGGGGATCCACTCTCACCAGCACTGTTTATACTCTCTGTAGAAGTGCTATCTAGAGCCCTAACATCAGTATTCCATGAAAAAGATTTTCATAGCTATGGGATGACTAAGTGGAGTGATAAGATTAACCACTTAGCATATGCTGATGACACCATTATATTTAGCTCTACTGACAGGATATCCTTAACTCTCTTAATGAAGGTTCTGAGGAGATATGAAGTAGAATTTGGACAGCTGGTTAATAATGAAAAAAGTGCCTTCTTTGTCTTCCACAAGACTGCTCATGCTCATATCAAGGATGTGTAGGAATGCACAAGTTTTGAGAAAGCAAAGTTCCCATTGATTTACCTGGGATGTCCTATTGGGCATGCTAAGAAGAAGAAGGTACATTTCTCTGAATTGATTAAGAAAGTGAATAACAAGCTTCAAGCATGGAAAGGGAAGATGCTCTTATTTGGAGGAAAGACTATCCTAATCAATAATATTTTGAACAATATTCCCACCTATCGGTTATCTTCTATCAATCCTCCTAAGTGTATTATACATGACCTACATAAAATCATTTCTATATTCTTGTGGAACTTCAAAGAGGTAGGCAGGAATAAACATTGGGTAGCCTGGAAAGATATTTGCAGACCCAAAGAGGAAGGGTGATTGTGTGTCAGATCACTATTTTATGTGTTCAAAGCTTTATTTGCTAAACTATGGTGGATTCTTAGGACCCAAAAATCTCTATGGGCTAACTACATGTGGAACAAGTATTGCAAGAGGAAGAGACCTTAAATGGTTGAATGGAAAGGGGGATCCTTAACTTGGAAGCTAATGTTTGAGGCAAAAGACATGTTTGACCAAGAGATATGGTGGCAACCTAATTCTGGTCACTCAAGTGCTTGGTTTGACAATTGGACCCAATTGGGTGCTCTTCACTTCTATCTACTAATTGGGAGTACAAATGAGCACCAATTGGAAGATGTGAAACAACTTTACTAGAATGGCAAGTGGAATGAGGAGCTGATGCAACATGTTTTAATGAAGAAGTAACTAATCATGTGGCATTGAACATTGACTGTGGAAAGGATAATGAAGAATGGGATAAATCCTGGTTGCTGCTAACTAACTCTGGAAGGTTCAATATTAAATCAGCTTGGGACTATCTTAGGAATAAAGGTGAAGAACAATACATGTTTAAGCAAATATGGATGAAAGGTCTTCCTTTCAAAGTGTCTTTCTTTATCAGGAGGTTATGGTTAAAACGACTACCTGTTGGAGAAATCCTCATCAAGAACAAAATTTGTGATGAAATAGTATGCTGTTGTTATGGGAAAGGAGCTCATGAAAGTGTAGACCATCTTTTTCTAAACTGTCCTAGTGCCACAGTTATATGGACCTACTTTGCTAACATTGCAGGTGTTACATGACCTTTTTTGAAGCTAAAAGATAGTGTTTTGAAGTGGTGGAATGTTGTCACTGTCCCTAAGTTGAATTAGATATTTAAGGTTGTTCCAATGTTTATTCTATGGAAAATTTGGAAGAGAAGGAATACCTTAATGCATGGGGGAAGAATGTCCATCAACTCCATGAAAATGGAAATAACCAAGAACATTGTTTACCTGACTAAGGTGTTGTACCCATGGATGCTAAACATTCCAAGCTCATGGACTGAGTTAGTTAATTTTCTAACTGCCTATATACCATCCATTAGATGCAAGATAGTTTACTGGAAAACACCTAGCAGGGGAACCTTCAAATGTAACTCAGATGGAGCATCCAAAGGCAACCCTGGACCAAGTGCAGGGGCTTATTGCATCAGATATGACTATGGCATAGTAATGTATGCCGAAGGGTGGAGGATTGGGGATACTACAAACTTGTTGGCAGAAATCATTGCCCTAAGGAGAGGACTGGAAAGTTGTATTAAGAGGAATTATTTTCCATTATATCTGGAAACTGATTCTTTGTCAGTGAAAAACATTGTGGAAGATAACTGGGCTACTCCTTGGTGTTTAGCAGGGGAAGTTAAGAAGATAAGGACACTAATAAAGGAGAAACAAGTGAAGATTGAGCACATCTACAGAGAAGGCAACAAGCTTGCCCACTTTTTTGCTAACCATGTTTTCTCTTTTGTAGGTACTGACATAATACAATATACATATGAATCCCAGATACCAACAAAAGCTAAGGAAATAATAAGCATGGACAAGCAATAGGTGCCAAATTTGAGAATAAGGAAAGATCAAAATGGAGCTTTTAACAATCAGAATTGACAACATCAAACACAAGAATAAGCAGATAACCAGGCAATCATGAGGTCACAATCTAGAAAAATAAGTCGGCCAAACAAAAGCAAACAGCAAACCAAGGAAACAAAAGTTGTAAAACAAATGTGTTCATACCCGATGAGACTTAATATCGACCTTTGAGCTTTTAACCTTATGCAGTGGTATTAACTCCTTGTTGGGCTCAATCTGTCAAGGATAAAAGAGTACAGATAAATATCCAGTTGAAATTGAACAAAACACAATCATAAGAACTGTGGGATACTTATCTCAGTTACCAGAGGCTAGATCTGAGAAGATCGAGTGGAAGAAGTCTTCGATTGGAGTGATTTCACGGTATTTGTGAGACCTGTAAATGCGCAAGGTTAAAAACACCGAAAACTCAAGCTCAACCTCACTTCTTTCTATTGCACAACCATAGCTATGCAACTCCTAGTTCTTGAGAGACAACCACTGCCGGTGAACTGAAGAAGACGAAGTGGAGAAATCACTGGATTAGGGATATTTTCCTTTTCTATTTTTTGTCTTTACTTTCTTTTCTTCTGCCTTTATTTCTTTTTAGTTTGCATTTTCTTTTTGTTGCTTTAGTGGATGATCAGGTGGTCCCACTTGAACACCCACCCATCTTGTGTAAATATTTGATTTTATATTATGGTCTATAAGGCCCCCTTTTTTGATTAAAAAAATATCCTTCTCATGTTCACACCTTCACCTCGAGATTGTCACCGAATGTTTGATTCAAGTTTGGGTCAAAGGTTCAAATCTTCCAAATGGAGATCTTAATGGTGATGTAACTTGCATCGCACGGTGATGTTAAATTGTGCACTTGATGGGAGGCAACCCATTATTTCAAAAAATTTGATGGTTTACACTTTTCTCTGTTTCTTTGTTAGGATAGCTTAGTTTGTCATTTTTGACTAATCCATAAAGTTTCAAGTCTTTTTGAGTTAATTTGGGTAGTTTGAGAAGTGGAGGTCTCATGAAAGGCCTATTAAATGCAAAAAGGGTGCTAAAATGGCATGCAATATATGCGCATTTTGCACACTGTACTATGCGCATCGTATATACAATTGCACCCCAAAACAGTAAAGATGCCAAAAATGGCGAGACGTGCAAACTAGGTGTATTTCACAACTCTAAATATGCGCGTCGCATCAGCAATTGCACCCTGAACCAGTGAGGCGCACTTGTGATAAAAATACCGCAGGTGCGCCGATGCAGCTGCGCTGAGGTAAATTGTCATGCCCCAAACCATGGGAGGCATGACCGACACCTAGAGCCCCAAAAGGCCGAGGGTGCCAAAATAGAGTGTATCTTTATTGGACCTGCTGGGGGTCTAAGACCGACAAGGTCTCTAACAATAGCAATTTGAAACACTGAAAGCTCAATAGTAGGTAAACAACTCAAGGCCGACAAGGCTATTATCATAGTAGATAGGTAATAACAAGGCCGGCAAGGCCATACCCAACACTGATATACATATACACGTCTACAAGCCTCTAGGAGTAAGTAAAATATCTCATATCCAGGACAGGGCCCTGGACTACCCATAAGCTGTACATATACATAACCTGTTTAAAATATAAGCTAGACCTCTAACTCGTCAGCTTCAGGAAGAATGGAGCTTACCAAAATGGCTGAACTCTGCAACTCCTACTGAAGAGGTCTGTCTGGGTTTCTATCTGGACCTGCAGGCATGAATGCAGCGCCCCTAGGCAATGGGTACGTCAGCACGACAATAATGTACTGGCATGTATGTACTGGCATGTAAGGTAGAAACATAAAAGCAAGTCGCAAGTAGTAAATCTGAACAAGATATAATATGAAACTTGTAAGCGGTAATTGGTAAGACTCGTTAAGCTCTTTCTCCTTTATTCTTTTTAGAATACAACACATGCATTAACTCACACCGCAACTCACTCTTTATAACCCACACTGAACCATAATAGCGCCTCGGCGTACCCTATATATAATAGCCTCAATATGGCAGTAGCGCCTCGGCGCACACTATGTATATAATGGCCTCAATATGGTAGTAGCACCTCGGTGTAGACTATGTATATAATAGCCTCAATATGGCAGTAGCACCTTGGTGCACACTAACACGCAAACCACGCATAATAAGTGTATTACTAGATTTACCTTCAAAACTATTCTTGTTATTTATGAAGGTTCATTTAGATAACTTCTTTAGCCTTGGCTTACTAGGTGTTGGAATCGACATACCAAACACATATAAATGGGGATTTGACTTGCTAACTTTCCTTTTATACTTTCTAAACCTTGATTAGGGATCACAATACAAAGAAGAAACTTGATAAAAGGATAACTTACGTTTCGTGCAAAAAGAATCAGATTTTTATAAGAAGCCGACTTGAATCACCATAATGTATAACTTAGTTCCTTAAGACTTGTTGAGTTACCAAATCAGTTCTCTTACAACAGAATACTCAAATTCCTTCTTTCGGAGATTTAGAGTTCTATTTCTAGATTCATGCCGATAAGGAATAAATAAGCCTTAACATACCTCGTTCATTTCGAAGATTACGCGTACCACAACTTGGACTTTCCTATATTAAGTTAATATACAACACAATGGTATAATAAAGCTAATATTATCTCTTAAACCTAATGCAACCTTTCCAAAACAGTAGCTAAACATTTCCTGGGCAGATTTATGTTTTTGCATTAATTAAAGGTGTATCGTCACACCTTTCTACCCTGTAAAATACACATCACACACACACCAACCTACTGACTCCAATAATACAAAACACATCAAACAGCCCCTACACAACTCACCATGTCGAAATACAATAGCAACACATTGAACCCACGGCTTTCGGTCGCCGTCCCGTGAGTTCTTAACAACAATTCAACAACAATTGTCCATCCGAACTTCAATACAAAAATATGATTATGGGCAGAGTACTTACCACACTTGAAGGGGTGTTTTTATCCTCTTTTTATTTATGCCTTGAAAAGATTAAGTACCCCCTACAAATACATCAACAAGAGAAGAAGAAATCTCTTAATTGTTACACAATTTCAATGTGTTAAATCTTAAGAAAGAGGCTGCCATAGTTCATGTCTTTCTTACCATAGGATATACAAGCTATATGTAGTAGATTAATACCAAGATAACAAGTTGTTTAACTCACCTTAATCTTGAATGAAACTTGGTCTTCTTAGAACCCTAAAGGGAGAGAGGGGCTGCCAAAAGGAAAGGAGATAAGAGAGAATTTTTTCCAACTTTTTGTGATCAATATTAATCAACAAATGGTCTGTATAAAGGGATATTTTTGGCCGACTTTTTTGAGTATATTTGGGCCAAAATGGGTCAAAAAACTTGGGCCAAAATGGGTCAAAAAACTTGGGCCAAAATTACCCTTTGCTTGGGCCTCAAAAGGGTTAAATTTTGTGGCTGAATTTGGGCTTCTCTTGGGTCAAAATGTGGTCAATATTGGTGGCTACCTTTTGTAGTTGTTTGGAAAAGATTTGGTTGTGCTTTGATGGGCCAATTTTAAGCTTCATTTGGGCTACTATTAGGTCTAATAATCCATGGTGTTTCTTCCTGTAATCGGCCCCTCGGAACTTAGTTTGTTAGCGTAGGTAGCTGATGCACCTACTTGTCACCTAAGAGCTTAGATAAGTCAAGCAAGCACCTCACTTGTTTTATCTCATTTTCAAAACCCTCATCCTTATACTTTAACTTAACACTTATATACATTTGACCATTTCAAATTCTAGGCCAAAGTACCCCTTCACAATCTCGAGCTCAAATACCTTCGTCGATATTTACATAGTCACATAGGTTTTGAAAGGTACGGGGTGTTACATCCTTCCCCCCTTAGAATCATTCGTCCTCGTATGAGGGTAATGCATATAGAGCTTTAGTCCCTTAGGATATTTTTGAAATTTCAGCAGAGGTTCCTTTATAATTGGGACTATGCAAAAACCTGAAACTCAGCAAAGGTCCAGCACGATGCCTCACAGGGCGATACAACTATATACAACTAAATGTAATCATTTTCACATGTTCAAACCTGATCATAGTTGCATAGTAGGAAGAGTATCAAGAACATAAGAATATGACTTACCTCTATACTATCTTCAAGTCATAAATAACTGGGGATGCTTTTTCCTCATTTCTTGGCTTCCCACGTCATTTCCTCGATATTATTATTTCTCCACAACACCTTTACTGAGGCTATTTATTTGGTTCTGAGCTTCCTAACTTGACGATCTAGGATAGAAATTGGTACTTCTTTATAGGATAAGTATTCAGAAAGTTGAACATCTTTGATAGGCATAATACGTGAAGGATCTCCTATGCACCTTCGTAGCATCGATACATGAAATACAGGATGGACTGTCTCTAATTCTGTGGGTAAATCTAGCTCATATGCCACCTTTCCTACCGTCCGAATGATCCTGTATGGTCCAATATATCTTGGACTAAGCTTTCCCTTTTTACCAAATTGCATAACGCCTTTCATGGGCAAAACCTTTAGGAAAACCCAATCACTAATATTAAATTCCAAATCCCGACGTCGCACATCTGCATATGATTTCTGCCTACTCTGGGATGTAAGTAATCTTTCTCGAATTAGCTTCACCTTCTCCATTGCCTGATTAACTAGGTCTGGCCCTAACAATCCTGCTTCTCCAATTTCAAACCATCCAATCAGTGATCTACACTTTCGTCCGTATAAAGCCTCATAAGGAGCCATTTGAATGCTTACATGGAAGCTATTATTATAAGAAAACTCAATTAGTGGCAAATGGTCATCCCAACTCCCTTTAAAATCTAGTACACAAGCTCGTAGCATATCTTTGAGTGTTTGAATAGTGCGTTCAGCTTGTCCATCTGTCTGTGGATGATTAGATATACTGAGACTTATTTGAGTAACTAAGCCTCTCTGGAAAGACCTCCAGAAATTTGCTGTACACTGAGCACCCCTATCTGAAATGATGGAAATTGGGACACCATGAAGTCGAACTATTTCACTAATATACAACTTGGCATAATCTTCAGCAGTATAAGTTGTCATGACTGGCAAAAAGTGAGCTGATTTTGTAAGTCTATATATAATCATCCATATGGAATCATACTTCCGATAAGTACGGGGTAAGCCTGTAATAAATTCCATGTTGATCACCTCCAATTTCCAGGTAGGTATCACTATACTTTGAGTTAGACCTCTGGGTCTCTGGTGTTCTATTTTTACCTGTTGACAATTCGGGCATTGGGCTACAAACTCTGCAATATTTCTCTTCATATTATTCCACCAATAAATCTGTCCAAGATCATGATACATCTTCGTCGCTCCTGGATGGATTGAATAGCGGAATAGTGAACTTCTGCCAAAATTTTCTCCCAAAGCTCTCCCACGTTAGGTACACATAGACGACCTTGATATCTCAGAACCCCATCTTTCTTAAACTCTATTAGTGGTTGCTTCTGTTGTGGAATTCCCTCCCTCAATCTTACTAATTCTGGATCATCATATTGTAGTTCCTTTACCTCTATTATAAGTGAGGATTCCGCTGTGCTTTGAATAACAACTCCCCCATTACCTTGGTCTAGTAGTCGAACTTGCAAATTAGCTAACTGATGTAGTTCTCTTGTAGCCGACTTTTTTGAGTATATTTGGGCCAAAATGGGTCAAGAAACTTGGGCCAAAATTACCCTTTGCTTGGGCCTCAAAAGGGTTAAGTTTTGTGGCTGATTTTGGGCTTCTCTTGGGTCAAAATGTGGTCAATATTGATGGCTACCTTTTGTAGTTGTTTGGGCTAGATTTGTTTGTGCTTTGATGGGCCAACTTTAAGCTTCATTTGGGCTACCATTATGTCTAATAATCCATGGTGTTGCTGCCCATAATTGGCCCTCAGAACTTAGTTCGTTAGCGTAGGTAGGTGATGCACCTATTTGTCACCTAAGAGCTTAGATAAGTCGAGCAAACACCTCACTTGTTTTATCTCATTTTCAAAACCCTCATCCTTATACTTTAACTTAACATTTATAGACATTTGACCATTTCAAATTCTAGGCCAAAGTACCCCTTCACAATCTCGAGCTCAAATACCTTCGTCGATATTTACTTAGTCACATAGGTTATTAAAGGTACGGGGTGTTACATCCTTCCCCCTTTAGAATCATTCGTCCTCGAATGAGGGTAATGCATATAGAGCTCTAGTCCCTTACGATTTTTTTGAAATTTTGGCAGAGTTTCCTTTATAATTGGGACTATCCAAAAACCTTAAACTCAGCAAAAGTCCAGCATGATGCCTCACAGGGCGATACAACTATGTACAACTAAATGTAATCATTTTCACATGTTCAAACCTGATCATATTTGCATAGTAGGAAGAGTATATAGAACATTAGAATATGACTTGCCTCTATACTATCTTCAAATCATAAATAATTGGGGATGCTTTTTCCTCATTTCTTTCTCGGCTTCCCACGTCATTTCCTCGATATTATTATTTCTCCGCAACACCTTTACTGAGGCTATTTCTTTGGTTCTGAGCTTCCTAACTTGAAGAGCTAGGATAGAAATTGGTACTTCCTTATAGGATAAGTCTTTAGAAAGTTGAACATCTTTGATAGGCATAATACGTGAAGGATCTCCGATGCACCTTCGTAGCATCGATACATGAAATACAGGATGGACTGTCTCCAATTTTGTGGGTAAATCTAGTTCATATGCCACTTTTCCTACCCTTCGAATGATCCTGTATGGTCCAATATATCTTGGATTAATCTTTCCCTTTTTACCAAATTGCATAACGCCTTTTATGGGCGAAACCTTTAGGAAAACCCAATCACTAATACTAAATTCCAAATCCCGACGTCGCACATCTGCATATGATTTCTGCCTACTCTGGGCTGTTAGTAATATTTCTCAGATTAGCTTCACCTTCTTCATTGCTTGATTAACTAGGTCTGACCCTAATAATCCTTCTTCTCTAATTTTAAACTATCCAATCGGTGATCTACACTTTCGTCCATATAAAGCCTCATAAGGAGCCATTTGAATGCTTGCATGGAAGCTATTATTATAAGCAAACTCAATTAGTGGAAAATGGTCATCCCAACTCCCTTTAAAATCTAATACACAAGCTCGTAGCATATCTTTGAGTGTTTGAATAGTGCGTTCAGCTTGTCCATCTGTCTATGGATGAAAAGATGTACTAAGACTTATTTGAGTACCTAAGCCTCTCTGGAAAGACCTCCAGAAATTTTCTGTAAAATGAGCACCCCTATCTGAAATGATGGAAATTGGGACACCATGAAGTCGAACTATTTCACTAATATACAACTTGGCATAATCTTCAGCAGTATAAGTTGTCATGACTGGCAAAAAGTGAGCTGATTTTGTAAGTCTATCTACAATCACCCATATGGAATCATACTTCCGATAAGTATGGGGTAAGCCTGTAATAAAGTCCATGTTGATCACCTCCCATTTCCAGGTAGGTATCACTATACTTAGAGTTAGACCTCCGGGTCTCTGGTGTTCAATTTTTACCTGTTGACAATTCGGGCATTGTGCTACAAACTTTGCAATATTTCTCTTCATATTATTCCACCAATAAATCTGTCGAAGATCATGATACATC
The DNA here is from genome assembly GCA_003996215.1 of Jaltomata sinuosa. Lineage (NCBI taxonomy): Eukaryota > Viridiplantae > Streptophyta > Magnoliopsida > Solanales > Solanaceae > Jaltomata > Jaltomata sinuosa. The sequence goes on along the minus strand of QJPP01003944.1, from coordinate 63,977 downwards.
TTCGTTGCTCCTGGATGGATTGCATAGCGGGAATAGTGAACTTCTGCCAAAATTTTCTCTCGAAGCTCCCTGACGTTAGGTACACATAGACGACCTTGATATCTCAGAACCCCATCTTCCTTAAGCTCTATTAGTGGTTGCTTCTGTTGTGGAATTTCATCCCTCAATCTTACTAATTCTGGATCATCATATTGTAGTTCCTTTACCTCTGTTATAAGTGAGGATTCTGCTGTGCTTTGAATAACAACTCCCCCATTACCTTGGTCTAGTAGTCAAACCTACAAATTAGCTAACTGATGTAGGTCTCTTGTCATCTCAATCTTTCTATTTTCCACGTGGCTCAAGCTTCCCATGGATTTGTGGCTAAGGGCATCGGCCACTACATTGGCCTTACCTGGATGGTACAAACTATCTACGTCATAATCCTTTAGTAACTCTAGCCACCTTCTTTGCCTTAGGTTTAAATCCTTCTATTTGAATACATACTGTAGACTTTTGTAGTCCGTAAACACATCTACATGGACTCCAAACAAGTAATGGCGCCAAATTTTCAAGGCAAATATAACTGCTACCAATTCAAGATAGTGAGTAGGGTAATTTTGTTCGTGCTTTCTTAGTTGTATCGAGGCATAGGCAATAACTTTACCATGTTGCAATAAAATACAGCCCAACCCAATCCTTGAAGCATCACAATAAACAACATAACCTTCCGTGCCCTCTGGCAGAGTTAAGACAGGTGCTGAAGAAAGCATGTCCTTCAACTCCTGAAAACTCTGCTCACATGCATCAGACCACTAGAACTTGGTAGCTTTATGAGTCAACTTTGTCAATGGTGCAGAGATAGAAGAAAATCCTTCCACAACCCTCTGGTAATAACCTGCTAAGCCCAAAAAACTACGGATCTCTGTAGCATTCAAGGGCCTCGGCCAATTCTTTACAGCTTCAATCTTTTGGCCGTCAACTCTAATACCTTCATCTGTAATTATATGGCCAAGAAAAGCCACTGAAGTCAACCAAAACTCACATTTGGAGAACTTCGCATATAATTTATGATTCTGAAGTGTTTGCAATACTACACATAGATGATCAGTATGTTCGGCTTTGGACCGCGAGTAAATTAGGATATCGTCAATAAATACGATCACGAATACATCTAGGAATGGCTTGAAGACCCGATTCATTAGGTCCATAAAAGCTGCCGGGGCATTAGTAAGCCCAAAAGACATTACTAGAAATTCAAAGTGGCCATACCTTGTCCTAAAGGCTATTTTTGGAACATCTACCCCTTTAACATGTAACTGGTGATACCCCGACCGCAAGTCAATCTTTGAAAAACATTTGGCGCCTTGCAACTGATCAAAAAGGTCATCAATCCTTGGAAGTGGATACTTATTCTTGATTGTAACTTTGTTCAGATGTCGGTAATCGATACACATTATCAAGGACCCATCCTTCTTACGAACAAACAAAACTGGTGCGCCCCATGGCGATGTACTAGGCCTAATGAAACATTTTTCGTGTAGATCCTTTAACTGTTCCTTTAACTCTCTTAATTCTGCAAGAGCCATCCTGTAAGGGGGAATTGATATTGGCTGAGTATCATGGAGTAGGTCAATGGCAAACTCAATTTCCCTTTCTGGAGGGATTCCTGGAAGTTCATCCGGGAATACATCTAGAAACTAACTCACCACGGGAATCGATTGAAGAGTCGCTGGTCCATCCTCTGTGCTTCTTACTCGGACTAAATGATAAATATAGCCTTTAGAAATCATTTTCTGGGCCTTAAGGTAGGAAATAAACCTACCCCTTGGCGTGGCAGCATTACCTTTCCACTCTAGGATTGTCTCTTTCGAAAAATGGAATTTGACAACCTTAGTTCTACAATCGATATTAGCATAACATGCAGCTAACCAGTCCATGCCCATAATGACATCGAAGTCAATCATATCTAATTCGATTAGATCAGCTAAAGTGAACGATCATAAATCCACACTGCACAATCTCGATAAACTCGTCTAGCTATAATAGTTTCACCAACCGGCGTAGATACAACAAAGGGTCTAGGCAACAACTCAGGGCCTGCCCCCAACTTACCGTTAATGAGCGGGGTAACATATGAAAGAGTAGAGCCAGGATCTATTAGTGTATATACAACATAAGTAAAAATAGTCAATGTACCTGTAACAACATCAGGTGACTATTCCAAGTCCTGGCGACTGGCTAGAGCATAAGTGCGATTCTGACCACTGCCTGAATTAGATGCTCCTCCTCCTCCTATACCTCTACCATGACCTGGTGTAGCCTATTGTCCTGTACTAGGGGGATGAATAGTAGATGAAGAAGCTTACATCGACCATGTAGGCTGGGACATCTCACCCCTACCTCTACTCGGACAGTCTCGCATAAAGTGACCAGGATGCCCACACGAATAACAAGTATCTGAACCCAGGCGACATATCCCAAGATGCTTCCTACCGCACTGAACACAAGGTGACAAAGGTGGCCTCATCTGACCTGAATTCCCTTGGCGATAGGAACTGGATGCACCTGAACTGTGGCCTGGTCCAGTCAGAGAAAAATGATCATACCTCTGCCTTTGCAACTGATATTGGGAACCACTAGTAGGGTGGGGTGATAGCCTATTAAAATGTGGCCTAACATTACCTCGTGGATCAACATAGGACCCAATAGATCTAGCCCTCTTATTCTGATCCCTTTCTCGGCTTTGGTTATCTCCAATTTGTACTTCAAGATCCTCTGCAGTCTGAGAAATAGCCTCTATCTTATTCATATCCTCTTGTGTGGCTGCTATTGTTAATCCCTTAATAAATTCATCCTTAAGGCCACACACATATCGATGTACTCTAGCTCGCATCGTACTCACAATATCGGGGGCGTACCTGGCTAATGAATTAAACCTGAGGCTGTACTGTCGAACACTCATATTGCCCTGCCTAAGGGCTAGAAATTGATCAAGTCTAGCCTCTCCAACCTCCTGTAGAAGATAGTGAGCTAGGAAGGCCTCTGAAAATAACTCCCATTCAGCTGGGGGTGCATTTGATCCCCTAGACAGATCCCAAGCCTCGAACCATAAAATGGCCATATCTCGTAACCTGAAAGATGCAAACTCCACTTCCTCCACTACTGTTGCATGCATGACTCGAAGTACTCGATAAGTCTAATCAATAAACTCCTGAGGATCCTAACGTGGGTCAGAGCCTGTAAATATAAGAGGACTTAGGCTGATAAACTCTCGAGCCCTAGAACTTTCTGAGCCACCTGACCTACCACTCGCTGATGCCCCAATTTGTTGTTGTTTTGTGGGTACCATCTGGGTCAATAATCGAACAACACTCCTGATGTCCTGTTCCTCTGCTTCAGGTGAAGGAGCTACAGGTGCTGGTTCATCTCTAGCTATCTCAGATGCCACTGGAGCAGGTGGGGTCAGGGGTACTGGATCCCCTCTAGTCTCATCAGGTACTTGATGAACTGGGATCTCTGGTGTCGGTGATTCACTTTGAGCCTCAAATCTATCCATTCGGATAGGCAAGGAATGACTAGTACCTTCCCCCGTATCCGTGCTAACCCGTCGGCTACTTATTTGCTTAGTCACAGGCATTTCTGTAAATAAGGAATAGAAAAACATGAATTAAACTTCAAACATCTTATGACCTCGCTCTATTGCACGATCTAGTGGATGAAAGAAGGATAACAATTCCTAAATGTCCTGTAGCCTCATGATTATAGGTATGGTGTACAACACACCCATAAGCAAGACTCTAATAAACACGGCTTGTAGACTCCCTGGGATTCGACGTTCTCTGATACCAAGTTTGTCATGCCCAAACCATGGGAGGCATGACCGACACCCAGAGCCCCAAAAGGCCGAGGGTGCCAAACTAGAGTGTATCTCTATTGAACCTGCTGGGGGTCTGAGACCGATTAGTCTCTAACAATAGCAATTTGAAACACTGAAAGCTCAATAGTAGGTAAACAACTCAAGGCCGACAAGGCTATTATCATAGTAGATAGCTAATAACAAGGCCGACAAGGCCATACCCATGAGTATTCTTTCGGAGATTTAGAGTTCTATTTCTAGATTCATGCCGATAAGGAATAAAGAAGCCTTAACATACCTCGTTCCTTCCAAAGATTGCGCTTAACACAACTTGGACTTTCCTTTATTAAGTTAATCTACAACACAAGGGTATAATGAAGCTAATATTAGCTCTTAAACCTGATGCAACATTTCCAAAACAGTAGCTAAACATTTCCCGGGCAGATTTATGTATTTTGCATTAATTAAAGGTGTATCGTCACACCTTTCTCTCCTGTCCAATACACATCACACACACACCAACCTACTGCCTCCAATAATATGAAACACATCAAACATCCCCTACACAACTCACCATGTCTAAATACAATAACAACACATTGAACCCACGGCTTCCGGTCGCCGTCCCGTGAGTTCTTAACAACAATACAACAACAATTGTCCATCCGAACATCAATCCAAAAATATTATTATGGGCAGAGTAATTACCACACTTGAAGGGGTGTTTTTATCCTCTTTTTATTAATGCCTTTAAAAGCTTAAGTACCCCCTACACATACACCAGCAAGAGAAGAAGAAATCTCTTAGTTGTTACACAATTTCTATGTGTTAAATCTTAAGAAAGGGGCTGCCATAGTTCATGTCTTTCTTACCATAGGATATCCTAGCTATATGTAGTAGATTAATACCAAGATAACAAGTTGTTTAGCTCACCTTAAGCTTGAATAAATCTTGGTCTTCTTAGAACCCTAAAAGGAGAGAGGGGCTTCCAAAAGGAAAGGAGATAAGAGAGAATGTTTTCCAGCTTTTTGTGATCAATATTGATCAACAAAAGGTCTGTATAAAGGGATCTTTTTGGCCGACTTTTTTGAGTATATTTGGGCCAAAATGGGTCAAGAAACTTGGGAAAAAATTATCCTTTGCTTGGGCCTCAAAAGGGTTAAGTTTTGTGGCTGATTTTGGGCTTCTCTTGGGTCAAAATGTGGTCAATATTGGTGGCTACCTTTTGTAGTTGTTTGGGCCAGATTTTGTTGTGCTTTGATGGGCCAACTTTAAGCTTCATTTGGGCTACCATTAGGTCTAATAATCCATGGTGTTGCTTCCCGTAATTGGCCCTCAAAACTTAGTTCGTTAGCGTAGGTAGGTGATGCACCTACTTCTCACCTAAGAGCTTAGATAAGTCGAGCAAGCACCTCACTTGTTTTACCTCATTTTCAAAACCCTCATACTTATACTTTAACTTAACACTTATATACATTTGAACATTTCAAATTCTAGGCCAAAGTACCCCTTCACAATCTCGAGCTCAAATACCATCATCGATATTTACTTAGTCACATAGGTTTTGAAAGGTACGGGGTGTTACATAAATGCAGGGGCGACGATGCACCTACGACCAAGTGATGCAGGTGTTTAGCATGTTACAACATACTCCAGAGTTTGCTAGTCTGATGTAGACTCCAGGGATCCCCACACTATTTCCCTTATTTTTATATCTTTGATTTGCATTTAGGACCATGCTTTTCTTTTTAGTTGGGGGTGTTGCTTTACCCATGTGGATATTGTGTTTTGCCCTTGCCGGGCTTATGTTTGATATTGTGCCCTCGTCGGTTTTGTTTTATTGGATATTGCCCTCATAAGTTTTTGTGTTGTTTGAAATTTGTTTGGATTAGTCATTTTTGGTATTTCTTTAGTTTGAGATACTTGATTTTGAGTGACTATTCCCAATGATAGATTGAGTGATGACATTCTTAAGGGAAAATCATTGCTTTGTTTGGTGTTTGAAGCCAGGGGAAGTCTGAGTACCTGCTAGGCTAAGATGAAATTGCTTGTGTGTTGGGGTGTGTATGTTGGTGAATTCTAAGTAGCCTTATCGATTTAGATATATGATTTGGCCCTATGATAAATTGAGTAACGATATTCTTAAGGGAAAATCATCATCTTTTGAGATAAATTGGATAATGATTTGATTAATACTAATAGAATTAGTCTTGCATGCGAATTAAGCTAAATTGACCATATCCCTCCAAATTGTTGTGACATAGTGAAAAGCAAAGAATGATGTTTGTGATAATGCCTTTAATCTTTTTGTGACTTTTTACCAATTAGTGATTACATAGATGCAAAGTGTAGCTCTATTTGTCCTTGTTTAGGAAGAAAATTGATCCGTCTTGAATAATTCGCATGTCATGTGTGGTGAGTTTTGTTGAATAATCCTCGTACTTGCTTGTGTCATCTAGAAATTGCCCGGTTAGTCATTCAAATAATAGTCTAAATTGTGTTGGTTGGAGAAATGATCTTAGGCCTTCTTTGTGATTTTGGAAGCCCACTTAACCTTAAAAGCCTACCATTGCACTAAATGTATCACTAGTAACCCCAATTGAGCTTAATACCCTTTCTTTGGCAACCACATTACAAGCCTTGAACCATTTTGGAAATAAGTCCCTCTTTTGAACCTTACCTTCTTGAAATCTACAAATGTGAATTTGAGGCTAAAAGCCTAAGTTGGGGGTGATTGAGACATGCCTTGGAGGGAATGATCAACATATGGTAGTTCATGGCAAGCATAAAAAGAAATAGTCAAAAGAAATGAACAACTTGGAAAGAAAATCAAAATGAGAAAATTAAAAACAAAGAAAAGGAAAGGAAACCTCCAAGGTAAAGAAAATGAAAAATTTAGGGCATCAAATGAAAAAAATGAAGTAGTGCTTTGTGTTGCACGAAAAATTGTGAAGGAAATGACTTTGGTTTCAAATAAAAAAATTGTGTAGTGTTAAAGGAGGATGTAGTCAATCGAATCCTAAAAGTTTATCCTACCCTTCCCAAGCCTACATTACAAGCTTAGAAATATCCTTTGATATCTCTGGCACATTGCTTTAGAGTTACTGGCGAATGAAAATAAGGGCAAGCTTATGGTTTGATACTTGTTCATGCTTGAGGTCCTTTGTAAGTGTGAGTGTTGTGCATGTGTCCCTTGTTTTATCATTGTAAATATTGTGTTTTGGGGACTTTCTTTGTTGCGAGGGCATGCGAATGAGGAAAGCGATGGTGTTGATACTTTTCAAAAAGGAACCAAATGAGCATAATTGGTGTTGGTGGTCTTAAGTCATTTCTTAAGGATTGGTTGTTGTCACTTGGTCATATTTGTATGTCTTTTGCAACTCTTGAAAATGTTTGTGAAAATTGAGGAGATTGTTATGTCGAGCATTCACTTGTGATTGACTAATTATTAGTACCAATCAAAATCATATCCTTGGTGCCTAAATTGGTAAGGGGGTTGTGAAAGTGAGTGAATGACTCTTGTGTTTAAAGGAATTGGAATCTCTTTGTAGTTTAATTGCAAATTGCTTGAGTACAAGCAAGAACTTAAGTTTGGGGTATTGACAAATGGTGGATTTACCACTTATCTCTATCTCTTTTCTTATGCTATTGTGTCTTCTAATGATGATATAGGATCATTTGTGGCATGTTTTGGTTATGCTTCAGGTGGTTTGTGTTTCTGTGGATATGTTGAACGAGTCAAACAAAAAAGGACGAAATTGGAGCAAAAGGGGAAGACTCCACTGAATTGCCAGGTCTGCCACCCCTGCGCTCTATGAGGCACAACAACGCTTCTGCAGGTGCAGACACAAAGCGCACCAGCGGACTTTGTGATACACGGGCACATGCGCACCTGTTCCACTGGTGCTGCCATAGCTGACACGCCTCTGCGCCAAAGATGCCGCCACAGTGGCAACGCACCTGCGGCTAAGATTCTGCAAATGCGGCTGACGGATTCTAGTCAAGCCCTAATTGGTCATTTCATACTCTTGGAAACCGCAGCTCACATAAAACACCTCTGGGCTATCTTAGAAGATATATTTGGCGAATTTCACAACTCTTGAAAAGCTTGAAGAGCAAGTTTATCAACCAACATCATAGGAGTGGAGATTTGGATGCTCTTTATTATAAAATCCTTAGTTTTCATTCTTAAACTCTTGTTCTTAATTTCTATTTTGTAGGGATGATTGTTGAATTGAGATTTGGGTTTTGTATTAGAGATAATACTAAATTTGGGTATTTAATTCTTATCTTATGCTTTCTCTTGATTAATTATATGGGTCTATTGAATCTTCCATGCTTGAATCTTATAGTTGATGGTTGCAAACATTGACTTAGATTTCTAATTGTGTTCTTGCTTGAAAGAGGAGTTCCTCAATTTGGGAAGGTTTAATAGTGGGGATTTAGGGATTCCACTCTAGATCACGACTACAGATAGTTTGTTTGCCAGAAACTCCCATCTAAGAGTTGAGGTTAGAAATAGCCCAACTTACCCAAGTTAATTTGTTGGTTATTGCTCACTCGTGGTGATTTGAGATAACCCATGCGGTTAATTGCTTGATTGGTCAAAAGACGATTAAGCATACCTTTACCCAAGACTACCTATGTATTAATCGGGTGCAAGTCTTGTGAATAGAATTCCCATTCCCAATTCTCTCTTGTTGTCTTTGCTTGTTGAAAGCAACGTGAAATCCATTGATCAAATCTATATTTTATTTGATTTTCTTTTATCTTTGTTTTAGTTAAAAAAAACTTTATCTTTATCTTTTATTTTTGATCTTTGAACTTCAATAAATTTATTTTATTCTTTATTAGCTCAATCGCGATTACATTGGTCTCTGTGGGATTAACCCCGACTCTCATCGGGAATATAAATGTGTTTTACTTAACGATCACTAATACCTCTATCTTGGAGAGTATGTTTGAGCGTTACCATATTTATAGGTGGCATCTAAGTCTTCTAAAGGATTAAGGAAGAGATCGATTAAAATTAGGAGTTGTTTTTAGACTTGCGGGTTAGCAGGCTATTTCAGGAGGGTTGTGGAGGACTTTTTATATTTGCGGCACCTTTGACTTGATTGATTCAGAAGATCGTTCCCTTTTAGCAGCTTGGCGAGGGTGAGATGGGTTCTTTAATGTTGGAGGTCTTGTGGATTCCAGTGATGGTCCCTACTCTTTTTGTGAAGGGCCTAAAGTTACAAGGAGGAGAGATGCTTCAAAGTTAGTGGAGTGTGTACTGGTCAAGTAGGGTAGATGCTTAGATACGAGTTGTTTATCGAGTGTTGAGGATCATGAAAGGATTACTAGGTTTTGGGGTTGGTGGTTGGTTATGGGCTTCGTAGTCTACTCACTATGTTTCTTACATGGTTTTGGTGTCCTTGGGGCTGCACAGATAGGTTGACCTAGCCTAGCCACTTCTGCCGAATCAGACCTTGTGTGGTTTAGAGAGTTTGGTTCGAGATCTGATTTCAAAAGATTGTTCTTCATCATGAGGTGCCTGGCTATATCTTTTCTAATCCCGGTGTTTCCTTGGCCGTTGCGGTTTCTAATGGTTGTTTAAGATGAGTTTGGGTTATCCGAGTGATCTTAGCGCAATTGTCCATTTGCAGACTGATGGTCAGTCAGATAAAACTACTCTAGTTCTAGGGAGTATACTACTGGCAGGTGTTTGTATTTTCAGAGGTTAGTAGGACCAATGTTTTGTTTTGGTTGAGATCGAGTTTTCAGACGAATTCGTTAGAGGCAAGGTATGGTAGGGATCATAGACTTCTGATGGGTTAGTTGATGCTTTTGAGGAATAGCTTGGGTGTTTGACCTGTGCTTGACTTTATTGTTAGAATGCGGATGTTTCATGATAGGCAGAAGTGTTCTTCGAATCAAAGGACTCATGGGTTAGGATTTTGAGAAAGTGGGTTTTGTATTTTGAGTTAGCATGGTTACTGGTTCTGTGTGATGATCATATTTTTATTCTCAGTTCTTGTGTTGTGTTGGTACTCTCTGGTTAAGTTTATTGAGGTTCAGTTTAGTTACTTTACTGTTTAGCTTTTGAGTTAAGTTTGTGGTTTTCTAGTTTGACTGGTAAGAGTTCATAGTTTTAGTAAGTTTCCCTTTATTATATCTCCGTTGGCCGTTGTCTGATCGAGGAGGCTCCTTGGGATGCCTAGCTCGACATACAAACCTAATATCTTTTTATTTTTGATCCTTCAGGTGATTCCTGTTTCTTAACTTCCGAGGATGAAAGTTCTTTTAGTAGTGGATATTGTAATGACCCTCTGGGTCATTTCTCTATTTTCATGCATTTTCTGCATTTAGAGCTTTCCTGCAGCGGCTACAGGTCATTTATGACTTGCCGCGATTAAAATCTCGGTACCAGGGGCATTCGTTAGTTCGTTATGGGTATTTCCCTATTTTAGAACTTAAACTTAGGAAATCATTGACTTCAATCAACATTCATAGGTATCATGCTCGGAATCGGATCTCGACAGTTCCATTAGCTTCGGAGTATGGACTTTGGTCTAGTTGGACCCTTGGATGGGGTCTGGGAGATTTTTGTTTGGTTTTATCTCCTTTTATGTGTTTTCAGGCCAGTTGGGCTTGAAGGGTTGACTTTAGTCAACATTCGGAGAAGACGGCCTTGGCTTAAAATTCTGTCAGCACTGTAAGCTACGAAATGTCAACTTTGGGCTAGACGGACCTTTGGTTCGGATCCCGAGGCTTCCAGACCTATTTTTGGACCTTGGGTTTTGCGTTGGAAAAGGTTGGCCAATAGTTGGTTTTGGGCGTAGGGCCCATTTTTCATTAAATCAACCTCTGTTAAGATTTTTGTCAATTTTGTTGAGTCAGAAATGCCATTTTTAGTTGAATATCTTAGCTCGTTTATGTTCACGAGACACTAGATATATTCTTGTGGGTCCATCTATTTAAGTTTTTGCTAAAGGCTTGGCATTGCGGGTTGCTGGTATGGCGCCACAGCGGGTGCCTGGCCGCACCTGCGCTAGCGCTCCTGCAACTACCTGTGCGCGCTTGCGTGCTTGCCAGCGCTGACAAGGCAGCACGCCTGCAGCGCCTTGGACACTATGGCGTGTGGGCTTCTGCGACGCCTGGGCGCTATGGCATGCGCGCGCCTGCGCCTGGCCTAGACGCTCCTGCGCACTAACGGCTGGCAGCATATAAGCTGGCCAACCTTTCTTTTTCATTTCATAACTTTCCCAACTTTGTTTCCTCCATAGTTTTAGCTTCAAAACCTCCATCATTCTACCCAAATCCAGTCCAAACCTTGGAGGTATTTATGGTTCCAGTCCGTGATCATTTTCCCCACTCTAAATTGGTAAGTTTCCTCTAAAATATGTAAATTTCGTTTTGGTTTCCCTCTTCAATTCTCTAGGAGTATGGGATGTTTTGGAGCCCTTTCGATGGTCTGATTCTGCTCAAATTTTGAGCATGTACTCCTGGCAAGATTGGGAACCTCGTGGTGAATTTTCTTTCCTGTTTTGGGTTGCAGGGTCCATGGGCCCGCTTTTGACTCAGATTTCGACCCAACTAAATTATTAGCAATATGGGTACCGTTAGCTACATATTGACATGTAGAGAATTATTATGATAGTGTGGCTGCTTGCAGATGCTTTTCTGGGGAGATAGGCTCTCGACTTGTGGATTATGCTTGCGTGTTTCTCTTCCTGGTAGGTTACGGTTTACTTATTTCTAGACTTTGCTCTTGTAAGGTATAAGTATAATGAGTTGCTAATGGTTGGTGGGATTTTGTGGTTTTGTTACAATTCTGAGTAGGCATATTAATCCTTCTAGGTGATTTAGGGGCCTTAGAGTAGATTCTAGCTAGCAATCCTTAGTATAGGCTGTAGCTCTTTCCGTAAGACTTGGCGTAGGTGGTGTAGTATCCTTGGGATTAGGGTTAGATGCCTTAGCTTAGTTTAAGCTGTTTGTGGTCGACTTTATTAGATTAGAGAGCCTTAGCATAGAATTAGACGAGGGTTTTTGATAGAGTAGTGGTTACCGTTATTTTCAAATTTATTGTGCTTGCTCGTGTTGTGTTCTTATTTATCGTATACTTATGGGCCCGAGGTTGTGGACGTTGGATTGGATGGAATCCAGGTCAGTATGATTCATGCTTTGCTTAAGATTTGATTTGTTTCGCACCTTAGCTTAGCTCCGATTATTTGTTTCATCTTAGGAGGGTCCCTTGGTGGTTGGTAGTTAGTGTAGTGGTTTCCTTTAGTGCTTACTTTAGAATAGGCGGCCTTAGAATTTGTTGGGGTATATTTCGTGTCAGAGTAATTTCTTACTTGGCATTATGGTTATTCTTATCATGTTATCTTCCTGTGTTTGGTTATGATATAAGGATTTGTGGGCCTTTAGGCCATGGTTTTGAGCTAGCTGGATTCCAGGTTAGTGTGATATTGCTATGAAAGGTGAAACGCCCTATCCTGGTGTATCTGTGTGCATCTACATGTATTCATACATATATTTGAACTGATTCATTTTCATGCCTTTTCACATATGTTTGGGTTGCGGTATGATTTGACGGGAATTGAATGACTCGGTGGTTTAATAAGGAAACTCTTCTTTTTAATTAGTGGTTTTTAAATTAAGGAGAGATTTCACTGGTTTAAGAAATTTGCTAACTTTTAAACCCAAAATACTTCCTTTTCAAATGATTGGAGATCCAGGGTGGAGCATCCTACTATTATCATTGTTTTGGTTAATAAAAAAAGAATACGACTTCTTTTACTATACAATTGGTGTTACTTGAGGGGAATACATCATCTCCTCACTAATTTATGAGTTGGGAAAATACTACACTTTTCATGCACTTTGTCTGAAGGATGAAACTTACTTTCCATTGATCCATTGGTTGATATTTGATAAGCTCCGGCGGCCCTTTTGCATACATTCGGGGTTTTACGGGTGGTGTTCATTTATATTTATAAGCTCCGAAGGCTCATGTGAATACTCTAGGTTTTCCTATGATTATACTTGGATTATGTTTTATGGTTGGTATTGATAAGCTCCAGTGGCCTACGAGGATATTACAGTTATTGTGGTACGGTATTGGTTGGTAACCTCCGATGGCCCGTGAGGTGACTCAGGGTTTCATTCATTATTGCATTGGATTCATTTCACATTGCATATTATGGTATTCGTTTGCACATCTTTTCTATCAAAATCTGTGTATAGTTGGCTTTCTTTATTATGTGCACCTTCTGGACTCAGGGAAGTCCGATTTGGTTGTAGCTGGATTATTGCTTCATGACTTTCGTGTTGTTACAGTACTTCTCCTTTTTATCTAGTTTTGACCCTTTTATTCCCTTCTAACTCATCCTTCTTACCCTTGGGTTATATTCACTTTTCATTATGTTTATATCTTATTTGAGCTCAGTCGGCCTATGATGCCTACTAGGTACCGCATATTTTGATACTCATGCTACACTTCTGCATCTTTTTCCTGATGTAGATTTATCACGACCTGATTTCTCAAATCATGATGGCACCTACAACTCCCCAGTAGGCAAACCAATTTTTGTAGCCCAGAACGATTAGTAATGGGCTACTACCTAACCAATATGCCTGATAAGCTAAAATAAGCGGAAGCAGAATAAGAATAGACACACTTCAGAAGCAAATAACTCGATCATATATATATATACACACAAGAAAACTACACCAACCCCAAGACTTCATATCGATAGTACAAGAGCATCTAAATAGAATACAAGTGCAAGATGTAACAAAATAGACTATACAACTGTCTCTGAATAAATAAAGAGTAACAGTACAAAAGATGAGATGCGGTCAAGCCCAGGTCGTCTAGTGCTCACCCTAGTCTCGAATATCCAGAATCTGCATGAGTCTCCACGCAATCAACGACAAAAGATCACACTAATATCTGCACCAAAAAGATGCAGAAGTGTAGTATGAGCATCATTTGCTAGGAAACGGGTACCCAGTAGGCATCATCTGCCAACTGAGCGCATATAAAATATAAAAACAGTAATATAGTAGAATATAATGAAGTAGTCACGGAAACAAAGAGGAAGCACAAGGAAACTAGCAGGTAGAAAAGACAACAAAAATACATACAAACTATTCTAGCCACAGAAGATAAACATACACAGAAACACAGGTGAAAGGAAGAGAAACGCACCTGGGATCCTTGCAACAAAAATATATATAAAGAGAGAGTTTAAGGAAAAAGGGCGGTGTACCAGTAACCTCAAGTGAAAAGGAAAAGTAGGAAAGCAAGCCAATATATTCAAATAGGAAGCAGTACGAACAAAGTCATGCTAAAAACTCAACTACCAGATAAGCATAGAAAAAATCAACTCACAAGTGTAACCCTAGGATGGAATAACTAAACCACAAAGTACCGAGATCCACTAATCAAAACCCAGGATAAGAATTGAATTTTTTACCCCACAACCACCCAGAGAACTACACAAAAAGAACCTCAACAATATAAGTCCCACAAGCCTCTCAATAATCTCATTCCAAAAGCCGAAGGCTCAACAGGCTAATAACCACTAATCCAACCGGTACCGAAGGTCATAACAAGCTCTTATAACATGAAAGAAGTAATATAATCTACATACAGTCCCAATGGCCACCCATACAATAGAGGAATACAATCAAGTGAAAACAAACCCTCCGTCCAGGCGACCAGAGCGTATACTAAGCACACAACAAATAAAGGTGGAATCTAAATACATTATGCATGATGATGATATGATGAACCTGGTGTGACAGTAACCCATATGTTCCCCCTTTGGTACCCCAAAGTCCCAATAGAGGTAGGACTCATGGAAGGACACTGCTCATGTACCCCTACTATGCCGTATATGTAATGACCCTTCCGGTCATTTCCACGTTTAAGTTTTGAAGTCAAGCAAATCGACAAAAGATATCGTAAGACCTTTAACAAATTTCCTGAACTTTGGGTCAAATGTCTCGGGGCTTTTCTCCCAATATATAAGGAGTTAGAAGTCCCCCAAAATACATAATGGAAGGTCTACGAGTCTAGTTTCCAACGCACAAAACCTCACGTCCAACTGATCTCGGAGTAAAGAGTTATGACTATTTTACCGCGGACTGCCTGGCAAGAAAATGGGTTGCGAACCGGGTCGCGAACCGGGTCAGGTTAAACTCGATTTAAGCCTCGACTTCACGTTTTAAAACGCCATTTCAGTTCCGAAACAGTGATAAAACATAAGGGAGGATCCCGAGAGAATTCTTGAGTATCAAAATCGTGCGTTGGCGAATTACGAGCCTAAACTTAAGAATTGTATTAGCATCGTGCGTGTATTTAAAAATATTTTATTTAAAAGTTGAATTTGGTAAAAATTATATTAGTATTGCCTTTTCAAAATATTTTAAAGGTTTATGAAAAATATTTTTGAAACGTTATAATTGTATATGTTTTTATTTTATAAGGTTTTTATACACCGTAATATTTTATCGGAGCTAATAAATTTAGTTATGTTGAAAACTATTATTATAATATAGTAGGTTTTGTTTGAAATAATTTTCTATGACTTATGGTATATTTAAAATAGTATATTTATTTTACCATGAATTTATGCAATACCCGAGTATATACTTAACGGATCGGATTGGTTGCCACCTCCACTTCCACGTGGAAGTGGAGGGCTAACACATCATAGCAAGTGGAAAGGTGGCATCTTTTGGAAGTGGCAGCATATGATGAATTGCATGCTTATATTACATTAAAGTGAGCCTTTTGACTTTGCTAAGTTGATATACATATATGTATATTAATGTTGCATACAATTATGCACACTATTAAATACTCCTTCACGTGAGAGGTTGTTGGGAGGAAAATATATTTGATAAAGTAAGTCAATCATCTACGTCAAGTTATTAAAGCCCAAATCCGATTCCGATTCCGATTTAGTTTTGGATTTTCTTGGAGTGGTTTGAGCTTGGACATCGTTGTTCTAGCAGCTTGTCGTCGGACGACAGGTAGGTTACGGTTTAATTTCCCTAGACTCCGCATATATAGAATAAAATTGTATTAATGGGCATCCTTGGGTTGGTTTATTAGGTTGGTACCACAGACCTTGACCGCTTTATTCATGTCCGCCTATTTTTATTCCTCCGTGGCTTGTAGTATTTGCGGATATATTTTATTTACCCTTGTGGTCCTGTGAGGCCTTGTTGACTCTGGAACATAGAAGGTGGGATTTTGGGAATGTCCGCGAGTCCCGGACATAGAATTATCCTTCTAGGCTGGTTATGGTTGCTGAGTAGCTGTGGGTCTGTGCAGGGTCGATAGTTGATTGTGAGCTTGCGGGCAAGCTATTGTGTGTGAATCATCCATTTCTATGCATTATAAAAGAGTATTTATCATTTTTACTGGTTTTGGCTTCGGGCCTACTGGCACTGTTTTCTAAACCTTGCATGGCCCAGGGGGGCCATTTTTGATGGAAATGATTCGGAAATGGTTGATTTCACTTGTGGAGATTTTTGGGCAAGAAAGTAAAATTATGTTTAAAATCATCAGTTTTATAATTATCGCTAGACTCGGCAGGGCCGGGGTGCTAGTTGAGTTTTCTTGTTACTTGAGATGATTTTTAGCCTCGGTCGGACCGAGCACCTGAGATGACTTTTTACTGTTTAGACCCGGTTACACCCGGGCACCCTTGGAGGGGTTTTTGAGATATTTTCCTACTATTTTTAGTCCTGGACAGGGTCTGGGCATGCATATTCGAGACTGGGTCTCTATCTTGATATCGAGACTGGGTCTCTATCTTGATACATGTACATGTTCTGATACTGAGTTTAGTATGGGGTCGGGGACCTCCATGGACCTTGCCATCCGGGCCAGGGGCTACGGGCTGCGTGTGCCGGTGGAGGGGTATACGGTGGAGTAGAGGTATACGGGCAGAGTCCTTCCATGGAACCTACCTGCTGGGCCGGATCGGGCGCCGAGGAGGTAGCATAGCAGAGATAGCCGAATGGTACACTTGAGAGCTTCATGCATCATATCATTCATGGTTCGAGGTTCCACCCTTGTTTGTTGTTTGCTGATTGTACGCTCCGGTAGTATGGGATGCCGGAGGGTTTGTTTTCACTTGTTTGTGTTCCTCGGTTGTATGGGCGGCCGGGGGACTGTAGGTAGACTTTTGCTATTTACTTACATAATTGTTCTCTATTATGGATAAGTATGAGATTGGTATGATTAGTTGAGTTTGATTCATGTCTCTGAGCATGCCTATCATTACTCTTTCTCTCTTCTTCTTACACTTGAGGTTACCGGTATACCGTCCATTTCGTAACTTATTTTGTATACACTGTTATTGCAAGGACCCCAGGTGTGTTGTTTCTTACTTTCACCTGTGCCTATGGTGTGTATATTCTGCTTACTAGCCTCACATGTGGTTCTGTTGATTTCCCTCTGGGCTAGTTCCTGTGTACCTTTCGTTGATTGCTGTGACTACTTGCTTCTATTCTGTCTATTACTGCGCTTTTATCTTATATGTGCCCAGTCGGCCTATGATACCTACTGGGTACCTTATGCTTCGCATTTGGTGCTCACCCCTACCCCCTGCATCTTTGGGTGCAGATCTTAGCGTGGGCCATCGCCGTTAGATCGCTTTGATTCGTGCTTGGAGATCTGTGAGGACTACTTCAGGCTGAGGGTGAGCTCTTGGCGATCGGAGCTTAGCTTTAGTTTATCTTTTACTTTATGTACTCTATTACCATTCAGAGACATCTGTATATATTCTTTTGGATCGTTTGCACTCCATGTATGTAGTTTTGGCTCTGTACTATGATACCAGGTCTTGGGGTTTGGTTTAGTTTCCGCATATGTATATATTTATATCCCTGTTATCTATTTTATTCGTCTTGTTCCCTTATTTGCTAGATAGTAGCCCATTACTAACTGTTCTGGGCTACGGGGATTGGTCACCTACCGGGGGTTGTAGGTGCCATCATGACCGAGAAATTGGGTCGTGACAGTATACCCCTCATCGTGGCACATGCATCAGCCCGT
The DNA here is from genome assembly GCA_003996215.1 of Jaltomata sinuosa. Taxonomy (NCBI): domain Eukaryota; kingdom Viridiplantae; phylum Streptophyta; class Magnoliopsida; order Solanales; family Solanaceae; genus Jaltomata; species Jaltomata sinuosa. The sequence goes on along the minus strand of QJPP01003944.1, from coordinate 46,074 downwards.
AGCCAGTTGCCCAGGAATGACAGAGTCCATGGAGGTCTACTCGTAGACCATATAAAAAAATCGTGAATCTCAAAGTACCACTGTCTGGAGTGTGACCAGATATAGATCAATAATCAGAGTCTCATAAAATGTTCATGGAATCAAAACTGGTCTAAATCAATAGTAGTAATCTCAAAGACCCTCTCAAAAGGGTGCTCAAAGTGTTCGAAGTATATTTAGGTCTAAATCAGTAATCAAAGTCTCAATAACCCTCCTAAAGGGTGCCCGAGGCGTATCCGGGTCTAAATACGTAGTAAAAGCATGTCTAGCACTTCGGCACCGCCGATCTTGTGTTAGTAAGAAAAAACCAGTGAGAAAATCAACATAGTGCCACTTTTATTTCAAGAAAATCCACTAGTCAATTCCAAATCTCGTTTTATCATCATTTATACTGAAAACGGGCCCTCGAGGCCATGCAAAGTTTAGAAAACCCAGGATAGTAGGCCTGAAGCCAAAATAGTAGTAAAATATGCAGAAAAATCCTTTTTCATGAATGATATGCTCCCAAATAATAGATTAGCCCAAAAATGCTCACAAACATTTCTATCGGCCCTGCACAGGCATAAGCAGCTCTACAGCACAAATAGCTAGCCTAAAGTAAGGTCACAATGTCTAGGACTTATAGATATTCCCAAATATCCCACTGTCTATGGTGCAGTGTCATAAACAAAGGTCATACGAGGCCACAAGAGTGGAATAACAATACTACACGAATACTACAACCAACACAAGAAATAAATGGACGAAAAATGCAGACAAGGTCTGAGGGTACCAACCTAGAAAACCAACCCAAAGAAACTAATTAATGCAGTTATAGCCTATATACACAGAGTCTAGCTAGGGGAAAGACATAACCTACCTGTCATCTGATGACTAGCTACGGGGACAGTGTCGTCCAAGCTTGAACTGCTCCGAGAAGCTCCAATTTATGAAAGTACTATCAACACAATAGTCTAGGCATCAAAATGAAACCAATAATACTCATAATTATATGAACATAACCGGGTCAAAATCCAGGTCACAAATGGGCCCATGGGACCTGCAACCCGAAGCTGGAACTAAAAAGCACCATAGTGTTCCCCACAATCCTGGGAGCACATGCTCAAAAATTGAGCAGAAATGGACAACAATTGGGGCTCCCATCATGAATTTGAAAAGAGAATCAATGGAGAAAACGGAAATTAAAGAGGTTACTTACCCGCTTTAAAAGTCAATAAATGTGCAAGGATCGATAAAATATTATCGTCCAATCAGTTGGGATGATCCATGGTGAAATATGGAGGTTTTGAGGTCTTTGTTAATGGAGGAACGAGTTGGAATGTTGGGAAAATAGAAGGAGAAAGAAGAGAAATGGCCAACTTAAAGCTTCCAGCCAAGGCCTATGCAAATGCGGCCAAGGCGTCGCCTAGGCGAAGGCAAAAAATTAGGGCGACTGGCATTGCCCTATGCATAGGTGATATGCCTAAATTACACCTCCTTTTAGAAGCGTAAGCGGTCGCTGGCCAACAAAGGTTGGGGTCGATCCCACAGGGAATATGGTAGGACTATGGTCGAATTGTGTTTACTCGCATTTTAGTCGTTTATTTCCCTCGAAAGGTTTTTTGAAAGTAACAAGTAATAATAGTAACTAAAACATAAACAAGTAACAAATGTCAATTTCAATAGTTGTTATCAATAGTAGGAGCAACTAGGGTAGTGTTCTCCATGAGATCATAACTTAGTAAGGCTTTTGTACTTGGTAAACTAGTTTGATACTTAGCATGCAAAATCGGTAAGTTGGGTGCATCTAACTCCTTGGTCCGGGAGCTAGATGAATTTCACCACACGCCTTGGTCCAGCCACGGGTGTGTGCTCTACTAACCCTTACCCCGGATCCCGGATTAGTTATTCCCGAACAACGTCAAGCTAGTAGATGAGGGTTGGTAGCCTAAAATCTCCGTATTTTGAACAACGCTTTTACCATCCGTTACCTCTTTGGTTCTGCAAGTAAGTATAAGGCGAGTTATAACGTTGTACACCGCTAGAAAGCAATCATTACAAAGGGAAGAACAATACATGCATAAATATTGCCCTAGAATTACTAAGTACTTTGCCTACTTTGTTAATTCTTCATGGTTCCCACAACTCTAATTGTGGATTTAGCTACTCATGTTCATAAGTGGACACTTAATGGTTGTTTGTGAAATCATCAGTAAATAGATACAAATTTTGCGCAAAGAAATCAAAAATATTGAAGAAAATATCAAGAACACTTCAACTAATCAAGAACTTGTGTTTAAAGTCGTCATCAAAACAATAATGTAGTAACTCTTTGAATAAAATACGTGACAACCAAAAATAAAACCTAAGGGGAAGTATTTATAGACATAGAAACCAAATCCTAACAAAACTAGGAGAATATGGATGTGGCAGTGCTGACGGGATGCCTCATGGGCCGTCTTAGTTGCGACAGGCGTCGTGGGTGCCCGTTGACCATCTCTAAGTCTTCAATTGCATGTCACTACCACGATCTCACAGGTGGAAGTGATGAGACATCAAGGATGCAACGCTCGTCGGCCATCATTAAGTCTTCAATTTCAAACCCATGCCATGATTTCACGGGCAGAGGTGATGGGACGTCGAGGATGTGATGCCCATCGGCCATCTTATTGCCTACACTTGGCTCCTTTCCAGCTCTCCTACCTGGTTTCCACGGGTAATGTTTACAGGGCATCATGGTTATCACGGGCGTCGGGGATGCCCGTCGCCCTTCCTTGACTTCTCGCATACTCCCCTGGACTATTTTAATAGGCTTTACGATGTCCCGTCGTGTATACAATGGGCATCGTGGGGCATGTCAGGCTTCAATGCCTTAGCACCTCTTGTTGCCCTATTCCAACAGCTTACCCTATGGGCCATCGTGGGTGTGATGCTCGTGGTGTCTTGTCTTTTGCCCAGAAAACTGCAAACTTTGGTCTTTCCATCTATTTCATACTTTTTCCGTGCGTAACTAGAAAATGACATTAAATCCAACAAACTGTACTTATGAACTCCCAAAAATCCTTCATTTTAAGCGTCGAAAGTGCTATTAAATCCCGGCAAATCAACACCCTCAACTTAGAATGTTTTCTTGTCCTTAAGCAATAAACGAAAACAAAACCAAATGACGCTTAAGTAGAAGAAAACCAGAAACTACAACGGCAACCTGACTCATTACTTTCACTTTTAAAGGTAATACCCACTCCTTGACAGATTAAAAGCCGGTGCATTTTATCAAATTATCAAAACAACACAAGATGGATCCATGGGTGACAACACGATATTCATGAGTAAGCTGGCATACACCGCAGACATTCAAACCAGGTAATTAGCAATCCAGTCTACTCTAGTGCCCTCACAACAAAGAAGTCCCAAATCACACAAGATATCAATTTAACACTCAGGGACTTGGAAACCACTCACTCTCACAAAGAAGTTCAAGTTGTACATGCACGATACCATAGTCTTGCCCTTATTTTCTATGCTTTGGCTTTCAAACGGTTCAGTTAGGATCAGTATAGGACTTTGCTAGGCTTGTAATGTAGGCTTATGGACGAGAATGATACATTTGGATAAATAGTGACTATTCCCTCCTTGAGACTACATTACTTCTTAATTCTCCACTTTTCAGTTCTTACCGGTTGCCTCCCTTATTCTCCTTTCTTTCAATCTTTTCTTACTTTAGTCAAGCTTTGGGCGTGGCTTCTATTGCATTACTGCACTTTGTCTTTTCATTCATTATTTTTCTTTCTTTTGTGTCCTCTTAAGAAGGAATACCCAACTTCTGGGGTCAGCTTCGATCATGCAGCTATGTGGGAAAGCGAGTAGAGGAGACCCCACCCCATTCTGTTACCCTTTAGGGGAAAGAATCATTCCCAGCAGAAGACACACCTTAAAAATCCATCGTGTTGCCTGTATCTTTCTTCAATGAGTTTAGTGCCGAGATTGTAAATCTTTGATTCAGAGGGTGGAAGATGTTATGAATCTGAAGTGGGCTATTGGCTTAGGTTCACACTTTCTTTTGTCTTTCCTCAAAAAGTCGTTTACAGTCTTCTGTGAGTCCCTACTTATGGTAGGTAACAGACCCTCGCCCAGTTATGAGATTAAGGAAAAGCAATGATTAGCGATTAGAGGAATATAACTATGCAACAGCCAAACTGGAGCCTAATGTTTATACTATCCATGAGCTGCCTGCATTCTTTTCATTCATTATTGTTTTTTTCTTTTTCTCTTTCTTTTGCATGCCAACCATACCCAGTTTCTTTCTTTCTATTGCTTGACCATTCTTTTCATACCCAACACTTCCTACTCACCCCTACAGTAGCCACCCTCAACTTAGGCTTTTAGCCTGAGTTGAGGTGCATGATGTCCAAGGAGGGACCAGGGCCAAAATAGATATTTTATAGGAAACAGGGAAGGTGAATAGTCTAACAACAAAAAAGTTCACTTTACGGCTCAAAGTTAGGGATCAAAGGGATTACTTAGCATTTGGTAGGTCATTTTGGCTGAAGAGGACTAATTCAAAAATGGCCTATGATCATGTACCAACTAAACCATTCTACAACCTAAGCACGACTAACCAGGCAAGTTCTAGATCCCACAGTACATCAATAACAGATACTAAGCAGCTCACTTCACACATGGCACGGAGTTAAGGCTACAGATTAGCTAACTACTGGTTCATGCTTTAGCTTAAGCTAGTTGTCTCATTTATATGCATGATGTAATTTACAGATCCACCTAAGTCGGTTCTAACACTTTATTGCACAAAAAATTGAAGGGGTCTCCATTTTTCACAAAACTCTATTTCAAAAATAAGATCATGGTTGCAATTAGTTTCTAATTCACTTCTACAAACACACATCCTATACTAAACATGCTAGTTCAACAGAAATTAAAAATCCTTAGGGAAAGAACACATGCAAGAAAACCCCAAGGATTCGGGTACCTTGTGAGTACTCTCATGAGTTACCTCCCATGCAACGCTTGATTTAACATCGCGGCACGACGCGAGTGTTTTGGCTACTCATACTTTTCCAAAACTCTCTACAAAAATACACCAGATGACCACAGCTTCCCACCCAATCTTTCTAAAAAGTTTTGCATTGTCCCCAATGCACGAAAAAATGATAAGCAAGGGATACTAGGCATACATGTGGCACCTAAGCGGCTTCATCAGGTGTAGTAGAAGTCGGGCCCTCTAATTCAGTGCCCATAGATATCTCAACAACAGAGGCTTCCTCTGCAGTCCTCTCAATCACTGTATCAGCTGCCCGGGCAGCATCAGTGTCACTAACTCCCACAATGGGTTCTAAAGAAGTTTCTTCAATCGCTGCAACAACAACACTCGGTGAACCACCCGTCCCAGTGCCATCAACCTCAATCTGATGCATAGCCAGAGATTCTTTTGTTGCTTTATGCAGCTCTTTCCGGGCTATCTTTGCGGATCTCACCTCTTTCTTCTTTTGTGATTTTGGGCTAAGAGGAGCATCATCAGTTTGAACCTGCTTGTCTTTGCTCTTCCTCTTCTTTTTGCACTCGCAGGGGTCATGAGGTAGTTCAGCTTCTTTTTCTGCTTCCTTTTTTGTTGCTGTGTCCAAGTTCACCATCTGGAGGTCGGGATCCACAAAGTCCTATAGGTTGAGCGTAGGCTATGGCGTAATCCGTAACAAAACTACTGGAGCCCTAGCCTGAGAAGGTGGGGGATTCTTCAACTGATCGACATCGACCTTAAGCTTGGAAATCTCCTTTTTCAATTATGTAAGCTCCACCACACCCATATCTTTTAGTCTCTCATCCACCCTATCCTCCAATGCATCAATCTGGGCATTGCCATTCAGAAATAGTGCTATGGCCCTCTGAATTTAAGCATTCATAATTGGCTGGAACTGCTCGACAAATGCCTTCATTTGTGCCTTTAGCTTGATGGTCCTCTGGACTGTATCGACAAAATTTGTAGGATGGAAGGCAAAGATGGATTCTGGATTCTTCTCTAAAGTTGTCGACGTGGATGGGCCAGATGTAGATGTAGTAGTGGATGGGACAACCGTGGTGTACTCTGACTGGCTTTCCTGTGGGGTAGGTCTAGGCATAGGGGATGCTATCACCTCTGGTGTTGGTACGTGTTCCTCAAGTGTAAGAGCCAATGGCTCGGAAGTACCGCTCAACCCCAACACTCGTGTCTCATCTTTGGACCTCTCTGGGTGGGGTGTCTTTGCAATTCTTTCAGCACGATTGACCCCTGCAAACTTTGGTACTTGGGTTTCTTCACACAACTCAGTGAGTAGGCAAGGAAATGGGTAAGAAGAACTGATCTTGGTAGCTCTGTCCCGTATCTCTTCTACGATGATTTGCCCAAAATTGAGGTTGTACTTGGACATGAGAGCAGCCACTAGGATGGCTCTTTCCATAGTAAGTTGATTGTCAGCACCCGTTGTCATAAGCTGAAGTCGTACCAGTGCCCACCAGAACTTAGCCTCATAAGATAGGGATGCTTTATGGATCTGCGGTTTGTCTTGGCTAAGCCACATTGGTGTCCTAGTCGTAGTCAGACGCTTGGCCAACCACTTTGTCCGCTTATTCTCATTTTTCACCTGGTAGTCATAATCAAAGGTGTCCGTGGGTGCTACATATTACGGCCCAAAAAGAAATTTGTTGATAGTTTTTGCCGAGATGTTGATTGGGACACCCTTTATTGGGACGCTCTCAAGAGCGGGCAAGTCTGCAATTTTCTGGCCCTTCTTGCACAACCCTTCCTAGATGGCTTGATAATTTGCATAAAACTCTCTCACGAGAGTTGGCTGAAAATATGTGAGGGGCTTGCTAGTCCAACCCAACCTGTAATGTCAGAAGTATGCGTCCAGCTTGGGGAAATTTTTCGGCTTGGGGAAATCTCAGCGATGGGCCTTCTCAAATTTCCCCTTGCTGTAACTTCAAGGCCGTAGTCAAATATTTTCTTCGACCCCTCGACCCTTCATCTGATTGTCTCTCTAGCAAGTCCCAGTGATGCACCAATGCTAGACAGAGTCGGTGAGGGAGTCTCCTTTTTCGGGGTAGTAGTTTCTGTGTTGGACTTAGCATTACCCTCTTCTTCTCTTGCCACACTGTGCTCCAACCCAGAACCATCCTCATCTCCTGACTCATTTTTTGTTCCACTTGAGACTTGGGTAGCAAATTCTTTCCCGATAATGGTATTGTCTCTCTCTGCACTAGTCTCAGATGAGCCGATATATAATCCTTGTTTTTCAGTAGTCCCTCCTCTTCAGACTGGGAGGGAGACACAACTAACGTGTTCCGGACAAGGGGGTGTTGTCTGGGTCACTCATTTAGGCATCAGAATCAGTAGGCTGATCCTTTAGCCGAGACGGGTTGGAGGTGTTCTTAGCTTTCTGTGGACCCCCTCTTCGTAGAAGTGTCTTTGGTGCCATGTAGTACCTGCATGTAACCAACGTTACCAATCAGGACCAAAGTACAAAGCCAGAAAATTTTTTACACTTAGAGAAATTTACAGAAAAATCAGCCTCCCACGGGCGTGGGAGGGCCGACGTCCTGTGGCCCCGGGCGTTGGAATTGTCCAATGGAGTTTACAGGGAAATTCTCCCTCCCACGGCCCTGTGCCACTAGCTTGGGAGGGACGACGTCCCGTGGGGCAGGGCGTCGGAATAGACCAGTGGGGTTTTTAAGGAAAGTTGTCCTCCCAAGGGCTCCTGCCACGGGCGTGGGAGGTCTGACATCCCATCGGGTTTGGTGTCGGATCTGGCCAGAAACCTTTTCAATTTTTAAGGTCAGTTCCACACCCTGACTGACGCCCGTCGTGCCTCAGACGTCCCGTCTGCTGGCTCGTGGGATCCAATAAGTACCAAAAATCTCTCTCTCTCCCTCGTTCTTTCACACGTACTCATTTTATCATTATGCACACGACAAACAAGTACTAACAACTCAAGTATCTTTTATCAACACACTACAAAACCCTAATTTCTAACTATGCATTTTCATGTACACATGCAATCACTAAGCAATTTATTCACAACTAGGGTTAGGTTTTTTAAAACATTATGAATGGATTTATAACATCAAAAACCATAGCCATTGTTTTTCAAACATCAAGTGGGTTTGACAAGCTATAAGAAGAAAGGACTTACTTCTTTGGTTGCCAAAAACTCTAGAAATACACTTCCTAGTGTTGATTTGCCAGCAATTTTGTGGAGTGTTTATGGGAATGGGATTTGAATGATCGTGGGGAGTGGAATCAGGGATTTATGGAGATGGAGCGATCGTGTGTGGAGTGTTTGAGGGAAAGGGAGTTTGTAATAGGTTTGGCCTCAATTGAATGAGGTCAAAACTTATTAGACGCGGGGGAGTAAGGGGAAAGGGTTTCAGGTAAGGTCGGGTCAGGGTTAAAAGAAATTTAAAAAATTGTTGACCTTCCCTTGACCGACCCAGACGATGGGCTACGCGACGCTCGTCGGACGAGCGACAACCCATCATAGTGTACTTACCTGGGTGGCTGAACCTATCCTCCCACACCCATCAGAGCCGCGATGGCCCGTCATTTGGGATGTGGAAATGAGGCAGAGCCCCATGCTTCCATACTTAGCAAATTTACTCGTCTTTGTTGGGGCTTCACGCCCATTCCCACGCCCGTCGGAGCCACGATGGCCCGTCAATATTGGACATGGAAATAATGCAGAGCCCTCCTTCTCCATACTTAGCATATTTTGTAGGCAGGATGTCCCAAGTCCCACGGGCGTGGCACCTGCGATGGCCCATCAAAGAGCCTGTGGGATCCCTTTCGTCTGCAGTTTCAACACTTGTTCTTCATCTCCCATCCTTCAACAAACCAACACACATTAGTCCATGGGTTGCCTCTCATGCAGCGCTTGATTTAATGTCGTGACATGACGCAAATGTGTTGGCTACTCAGATTTCACCAAAAAAATTTACAACCACTAGAACTAAAACAAATAAAACAGAATACAAGTCCATGGGTTGCCTCCCATGCAGCGCCTGATTTTACATCGCGGCACAACCCAGGTTACTTGATTACTCAGACTTCATCAAGCTCCATGGGTGGGATGAACTCATCAAGGCTCCAGGCTTTAATTGTCCTCAGCTGTGCCGAAATAAGCTTTGATCCGCTGCCCGTTTGCCTTAAACCTTTTTACTTCATGGTTTTCAAGTTCGACAGCTCCATGAGGAAATACTTGCACCACCTTGAATTTTCCAATCCAGTTGGACTTCAACTTGCCAGGAAACAAGCGAAGTCTAGAATTGAAAAGTAGGACCAAGTCACCCGGCTGGAAATTTCTCTTTTCTATATTCTGGTCATGATACAATTTCATCCTCTTTTTATACAGTGTTGAACTCTCATATGCATTCAGGCGGAACTCATCAAATTCATTCAACTGCCCTAGCCGCTGCAACAATGCCTCAGACAGTCTAAGTTCAGCTTCTTCAATGCCCACATGGCCTTATGCTCTAACTCGACCGGAAGATGGCACTCTTTACCAAACACAAGATGAAATAGTGACATACCTATTGGGGTCTTGAATGCAGTTTGGTATTCCCACAAAGCATCATCTAACTTTTGCGACCAATCCTTTCTATTTGCATTTACAGTTTTGGACAGGATTGATTTTATCTCTCTGTTTGAGACCTCTACTTGCCCACTCGTTTGAGGATGATACGGGGTTGAAACTCTGTGTTTAACTCCATATTTATCAAGCAAAGCTTGAAACAACTTGTTGCAAAAGTGAGAGCCTCCATCACTAATAACTGCTCTTGGCGTACCAAACCTTGAGAAAATGTTCTTTTTCAAGAACGCTGTGACACACTTGCCTTCATTACTGGGAAGCACAACCGCCTCCACCCATTTAGACACATAGTCCACAGCCAACAATATGTACCAATTTCCATTGGACAGAACAAAGGGGACCATGAAGTCTATACCCCAAACGTCAAACAACTCAATCAGAAGGATATGATTAAGAGGAAGCTCATGCCTCCTTGATATGCCTCCTTCCCTTTTACATCTGCTGCAAGCCTTAGAAAACTCATGGGCGTCTTTGTGAATAGTCAGCCAATAGTAGCCGCATTGTAAAATCTTGTGTGCAGTTCGGATACCACTATGATTACCCCCAACAGGGGATGAATGTCAAGCTTCTAGTATCTCCATCATCTCAGCTTCAGGCACACATCTCCAGATTATTGTATCGGCACACACACAGAACAAAAATGGCTCTTCCCAGAAGTACTTCTTAACATCGGACATGAACTTTCTTCTTTGGTGGACATACATATCATCAGGCACCAAATCACTTGCCAAATAGTTAGCAATGTCAGCAAATCATGGGATCATATCTTGAGAAGCGGCTAACACTTGTTCATCAAGAAACCAGTCATCTATCTCCTGTTCATAATTCAACTTAATCATCGCCTCTTCTTCTAGCCTAGACAAATGGTCTGCTACTTGATTCTCTGTGACCTTTCGGTCCTTGACCTCAAAATCAAACTCTTATAGAAGCAACACCCATCTAATCAGCCTTGGTTTTGCATCCTTCTTCGCCATGAGATAACAAAGGGATGCATGGTCAGTGTGCACCACCACCTTGGTGCCAAGCAAATATGATCTGAATTTTTCAAACGCAAAGACCACCGCAAGCAGCTCTTGTTCAGTTATAGTATAATTCTTCTGAGCTGAGTTAAGTTCTTTGCTAGCGTAGTATATCACATGGAGAATCTTTTCAGGCCTTTGGCCTAGGACTTCTCCTAGCACCACTCCACTAGCATCGCACATAACCTCAAAAGGTTGAGACCAATCGGGAGAAATAATGATAGGAGCTGAGACCAACTTTTCTTTAAGGCATTCGAATTCCTTCAGACATACATCATCAAATACAAACTTTACCTCTTTCTCTAATAGCTTGCACAATGGATTAGCAATTTTGGAGAAGACCTTGATAAACCTTCTATAAAAGCTAGCATGCCCCAAGAAGCTCCAAATCCCTTTCACAGAAATTGGTGAAGGAAATTTTTCAATCACCTCAATATTTGCTTTATCAACCTCTATACCCTTCTTAGAAATCTGGTGACCCAGCACTATACCTTCTTTCACCATGAAGTGACATTTTTCCCAATTTAGCACTAGGTTGCACTTTTCACATCATTTCAGTACACAACTTAGATGATCTAGACATTCTTTAAAAGAGTCACCTACCACCAAAAAGTCATCCATAAATACCTCAATTGTATCCTCCACTATGTCTAAGAAAATGGACATCATACAACGCTGAAACATTGCTGGAGCATTGCATAAGCCAAAAGGCATCCTTTTGAAAGCAAACGTCCCATATGGACAGGTGAAAGTGGTTTTCTCATGGTCTTCTGGAGCAATCGAGATCTGATTGTATCCCGAATAACCATCAAGAAAACAATACCATCCTCTACCAGCAAGATGGTCTAACATCTGATCCATTAATGGCATCGGAAAATGGTCCTTCTTGGTCTATGCATTCAACTTCCTATAATCCATGCATATGCGCTAACCTGTGACTGGACTCATCTGAATCAGTTCATTTTTTGCATTTGGGACTATAGTAATCCCACCCTTCTTTGGTACACACTGAACTGGGCTCACCCACTTGCTATCGGAAATAGGATAAACCACACCTGCATCTAGCCACTTAATGATCTCCTTCTTGACAACCTCTTGTATAGGCTGATTTAACCTACGCTGGTGCTCAATACTTGGAATACAATCTGACTCGAGCTAAATTTTATGTGTACAGATTCCAGGTGGAATCCTGATGATGTCAGTTGATGGTCCAACCGATGGCTCTTTTAAATTTCCTCAAGATAGAAACCAGAGCTTCAACTTTCCCTTCACCTAAATCCGCTGCAATGATCACTGACAAAGTCTCATTAGCTCCTAAGAATACGTACCGAAGATGAGCTGGAAACGCTTTGAGCCCCAAGACTGGAGGCTCCTCAATAGACGGTCGGGCAGGCGGTGTCTGCCTATTTTTCAAGTCCAAGTCTAGCTTCTTTGGTGAATAACTGTAAGATCCCAACCCTGTGAGTGCTGCTACCATTTCATCGTACTCCTCAATGTCATCACCTTTAAAGTTCATAATCACGGCAGCAAGGGCTTCGACACCAAGTCTCTCCTCAATAGGTACGATAAGCTGATCCTCATCAACAACATCAATGACTGACACCACTCGCATGTCATCATGATGCTTCATAGATTTGCAGACATCGAACGTCACCTCCTCATCATTCAACTTGAATTTCATCTGCCCAGTTTCAAAATCAACAAAAGCGTGTCCTGTGGACAGGAATGGTCACCCTAAGATATAGGCACCTCGAAGTCAACCTCGCAATCCAAAATCACAAAGTCTGCAGGAAAGATAAAAGTGTCAACCTTCACCAATACATCATAAAAAATTCCCTCAGGTCTCTTCACCGTGCGATCTGCCATGAGGAGCCACATTGTAGACGAAGTGGGGGCTCCCAAGCCCAGCTGATTATACACTGCTAGGGGCATAAGATTTATACTAGCACCCACATCACATAATGCTTTGGCAAAGTAGAAAGCTCCAATAGTGCAAGGAATTGTGAAGGCCCCAGGATCTTCTTTTTTCTGAACCATGGAATGGGATGCTATTGCACTAGCTGGCTCAAAGATAACCATCCTCTTCTTAGTTACCAGATCCTTCATGAATTTAGCATACCTAGGCATCTGCTCTAGTGCTTCGACCAATGGAATATTTACTGATAGTTGCTCCAGCATGGAGATAAACTTGTGAAATTTGTCATCCTCAACCTTTTTCTTCAATCTATGAGGGTAAGGTGGAGGGGGAAATGACATGGATTTCAGGACCAGTTCAACCTCTTTGCTCTTTGCTTTCAACCCAGAAGACTGACTCTCAATTGGATCTTCCCTACCATCTATTTCTTCAGACTCGACCAAAATCTCAGCATCATCCTTTTCAACTTCGTCTGGCTCATCAAAAACTATAGGCATGTGGGATCAATGGTCTGCTTTCCGCTTTGAGTGGTCACTCAGATCCTGAATGGTGTCACTTAGGAGAGTACCCTTTTGACGCAGATTCATGCTAGTGGAAATCTGGTGCATTTGCGTCTCAAGTTGCTTTATGGAGACAGAATGGGAATCCATTCTCTGACTGATATTTGAATGGTCAGCTTTTATCTCCTTCATGCTTGCATCTGTGGAGTCAACCTTTTGAAACACTTTGTTGAGCAGCTCCCTCATGGTAGGTTGTTCAAGTCGCTCTTCATGATTTCTAGGCAGGACATAAAGACCAATTTTATCGTTCTTATACCCATCCTTTTTCTACCAGTTGCCATCTCTTTAACCGTAATAATTGTAGTAATCATCTCTCTCTCTATTCCGACCTTGATTTCCTTGGATAGAGGACCGGAAACCCGCACTTTGGTCATTCACATAAGTAACCTCCTCTTTGTATAAGTAATCGTCTGGCCTAGGTGCTTTACCTTGTGAACAATTGGCTTTCACCTTCTCTACTCCCTCATCCAGGAATTTCTTCACAAGTAACCCAACTGTCGTGTTCATCTCAGCAACTTCCTGTTTGAGGTCTTGCAATTCATTTAAATCCACGGACTTACCAACTGCATATGTTCCTACTGGGGTCTCTGACTCTCTAGTGTTCCATGCTCTGTTGGTCTTGGTAACTCGATCAAGAATCTCCAAAGCTTCATCATACAAGTTGTCCATGAATGCCCCACCAGTTACAGTGTCAGCTACTGCTTTCGTGTTGGCGTTCAGTGCTTTGTAAACAATTTCCATCAGATGCCTTGAAGGGATTCCGTGTCTCGGAACTTGCTTCAACTTCTTCTTGAACCTTAGCCAAGCCTCATATAACTCCTCTGTATGTAGCTGCTTGAAATTATAGATCTCATGTTTCAATTGCAACATCCTTGATGGAGGAAATAATCGCTCAATAAACTGGGTCTTCAACTCGTGCCATGTGTATATGGAATTATCGGGCAGTTCTGAGAGCCAAACAGTTGCCTCATCAGTCAATGAGAATGGAAACAACCTTAGTCTAATAGCATCTTGCCCCACTCCTGGCATACTATATGCCTTGCAAATCTGAGTAAAATTCTGCACATGACAACTTGCATCTTCTGTAGGAATTCCAGCATACAGTCCCTTATTATTCATCAACTGGATCATTGTGCTGGTGATGTCAATTTTCTCCCACTCAGTCAGTAGTGGCAACACTATGGGTGCAACAATGCCCAATTTCTCCTCCTGATCATAATCATCATAATCATAGTAGCGAGGGGCTTGCCTAGCCTACTGCATCTATCAACCCCTATTCTATCTTGGCGTGACTTGTCCTCTAGGTAAATTCTGGTGGGATGCCCCATCAGCTGCTGCCTGGGCCTTTAGTGCAGCTTGATGAGCAGCTTGTTGTCGAGCCTGCCTTGCTTGCTCAGCCTCCATATTTCTAGCTGTGAGGTCTGCTGCAATTGTAGAATCTTCAGCGGCAAGAGCATCTTCTCCTTCCTTTTTTTATTGCTCATCCTCGGCCAACAACCGGGTTGTGATCTGCTCCTGTGTCTCGTGCTCTCCCTCTTTAGCCATGTTTCTTAAGGTTTTGGAGAGCTCAGGATCATATGGGATCAAGGGATTGCCTTGACTCTTTGTACTGGGCATGCACGAGTGTGCAACCTGTAGATCAAAACAAAAACAACAGAAAACGTAAAATCAGGAAATAAGGACTAATAGTGAAATAAACACAATCTCTCTTAATGCTAAACCGTATTCCCTGGTAAAGGTGCCAAAATTTGATACGCCCAAATTACACCTCCTTTTAGAAGCGTAAGCGGTCGCTGATCAAATATAGAACCCAACAAAGATTGGGGTCGATCCCACAGGGAATATGGTAGAACTATGGTCGAATTGTGTTACTCACGTTTTAGTCATTTATTTCCCTCAAAAGTTTTTTTTAAGTAATAAGTAGTAATAGTAACTACAACGTAAACAAGTAACAGATGTCAATTTCAACAATTGTTATCAATAGTAGGAGGTACTAGGGTAGTGTTCCCTATGAGATCATAACTTAGTAAGGCTTTTGTACTTGGTAAACTAATTTGATACTTAGCATGCAGAATTGGTAAGTTGGGTTCATCTAACACCTTCGTCCGGTAGCTAGATGAATTTTACCACATGCCTTGGTCTGGCCGCGGGTGTGTGCTCTACTAACCCTTACCCTGGATCCCAGATTAGCTATTCCCGGACAAGGTCAAGCTAGTAGATGAGGGTTGGTAGCCTCAAATATTCATCGTTTGAATAACCCTTTTCCCATCCGTTACCTCCTTGGTCCGGCAAGTAAGGATAAGGCGAGTTCTAACGTTGTACACCCCTAGAAAGCAATAATTATGAAGGGAAGAACAATACATGCATAAATATCGCCCTAGAATTACTAAGTACTTTGCCTACTTTGTTCATTCTTCATGTTTCCCACAACCCTAGTTGTGGATTTAGATACTCATGTTCATAAGTGGATACTTAATGCTTGTTTGTGCATTTATCAGTAGATACTTACAAATTTTGCTCAAATAAATCCAAAATCTGGAAGAAAATATCAAGAACACTTCAACTAATCAAGAACTTGTGTTTAAAGTTGACAACATAACAATAATGTAGTAACTCTTTTAATAAAATACGTAACAACCGAAAATAAAACCTAAGGGGAAGTATTTATAGACAAAGAAACCAAATCCTAACAAAACTAGGAGAAGCTAGACGCGACAGTGCCGACGGGATTCCTCACGGGCCGTCTTGGTTGCGACGAGCGTCGTGGGTTCCTGACGGCCATTTATAAGTCTTTAATTGTATGTCTCTGCCACGATCTCATGGGCTGAAGTGATGGGATGTCGAGGCTGCGACGCCCATCGGCCATCATTAAATCTTCAATTCCAAACCCATGCAAAGATTTCACGGGCAGAGGTGATGGGACGTCGAGGCTGCGAGACCCGTTGGCCATCTCGTCGCCTGCACTTGGCTCCTTTCCAGCTCTCCTGCCTGGTTTCCATGGGCAATTTTGATGGGGCATCATGGTTGTCACGGGCGTCGAGGACGCCCGTCCCCCTTCCTTGACTTCTTGCATACTTCCCTGAACTGTTTTGATGGGCTTTGCAACGTCCCGGCGTGTCTATCATGGGCATCGTGGGGCCCGTCAGGCTTCAATGCCTTACCACCTCTTGCTGCCCTGTTCCAACGGCTTACCCCACGGGCCGTCGTGGGTGTGACGCCTATGGTGGGTTGTCTTTTGCCCAAAAAACTGCAAACGTTGGTCTTTCCATCTATTTCATACTTTTTCCCTGCATAACTAGAAAATGACATTAAATCCAATAAAATGTACTTAAGAACTCCCAAATATCCTTTGTTTTAAGCGTCGAAAGTGCCGTCAAATCCCGGTAAATCAATAGGCGGCCAGTCCCGTGCGTAGGCGAAGGCAAAACATAGGGGCGGCTGGCCTTGCCCTATGTGTAGGCAGCCATGCCCCCGTGTAGAAGAAGGCCATGCTGGTGCTATGACAGCAACCAACTGCCATCAACCAAGCCAGTATGATTTTTAACTTTGATGGACCCTTGGAAATGCATCCGAGGTCACACAAACACAAATAACCTGAGCTATTAAACTAGAAACGACATTCTGGATCCAATGGAATGGATGAAAATCCCATCGGAGGTCGATTTGATGAAAAGTGGACCCCACACCCAAAATGAACTTTTAGGCCAACTTTCCCAAAATGGAACCCAAGGGCCAAAATCAAGTCCAAAAGCCTCGGGACTCGAACAAATGGTCCCTCTAGCCTAAACTCGACATTCCGGAGCTAACAACGCTAACAAAATATCAATCCGAGGCGATCTTCTCCAAATATTGACCAAAGTCAACCAAACAAGCCCAACTAGTTTGAAAACACAAAACGAGAGAGAATTCCAAACTGAATATCTTCGGATCCTGACCAAAGGTCCCACAAGACCAACGTCCATGCTCCGGAGCTAACAGAACTATCGAAATTTGATTCCAAGCTCGATAGCTAAGAATGTTGACAAAAGTTAACAATTTCTAAAGTTTAAAGCTCTAAAACAAGGAAACAACCATAAAGACCAAATAGACGGCCCGGGCACAAAACTATCGATCCCAGCAAGTAATAAATGACTTGGAGCTGCTACAGGCAAACTCTAATAGTACAAGAAAGGTAAAAACACGAGAATGGTCGAAAGGGTCATTATATCATCCATTACTAAAAAGGAATTTCATCCCCAAAAGTCAAGAAAGAAAGGAAGAGCAAAGGCTTAACAACTGCAGATACAGAGCCCGCACTACTCTCTTGAACAACCTGGGTAGCCTCCTCAATCGAATGGTACCCAACAGAACAAGGCCAAAGATAGCAATCAGGCCTTAGCTTCACTCTAGCCCAACTAGAATCCATCCTTAAACTCCAAAACCCCAAAGATCTGCCAACCCAAACTGAACCACAAGAATTTCAACCGGAAGCACCAACATAACACCGAAACTAGAGAACCAAGGCAATCGACACATAAAACCCAAATCCTTGATATCACAACCAAGTTCACCCACAAAGCCACCAACCAAGACTCTAACTTATGAACCTGCTGATCTGCAAATATCCTTTATTCTGACCTAAACCCTTTTTGCATCATAGTATAAAGCTTCACACTAGCCGAACACTCGAGCCACCCTCAAAACATCAACTAATCAACCAGGTATCTATAGTTTCCATTATACTTACCCACAAATGAAGTCACCTTTATACTCAAACTTTATCCAAGCCGGGCTATCGCATACTAGTGTTTTGACAGCCAAAGTAGTAACCCAAAGCACATCCTCGGAAATTGTAGTAGTGTTACCCTAATTGACCATCAACTAACGAACGAACCCTATTACTAAGACCAACGTCATTGCCTGAACCCATCAGAACCAAACACCTGAACCAACCATTTAAACTCGACTTAAAATTGCATATCAAGGTTGGGAAAGGCATGTATAAATACCTTGTGTCGATGGAGAACCTTCTGACTATCGAATGAACCCAACCTCGCTGAACCATGCCAAGTCTGAATCAACTGGAAGCAAATAAACCAGGGAAACCAGCCCAAATGACCCAAACCAAAACCAAGACCCTGCAAGAAGTGTGGTAGGCCTAACATGAAGTCCGTAGTCATCAACTAAGCTCCAAACTTTAGGAAATACCAATGCTACTCCAACCACTCGAACACTATTCGAATTTTAAGATCATCTACTAGTCACATCTAAGAGAGAAGTCCACCATGCCGTGAATATCAAGTCCAAACACCCTGTAGGCAAAGGAAAGGGTGTCTGAAGTCCAAATTCACCGCTTAGCTATTAACACTGTCTAAAAACCTTCCAACTCACCTAGTGGCAAAAATATCCAATCTATTGTACCCGTATACAAACCAACAACCCCGAAAGCATTCAATATACCAAACTTCTGACCCACTCTGGCAGAGCCCAAACAACACTGAAAATGCATACAATAGACGACCTCTCAGAGAACCAACCCATTCAAGCCTCTAGCTTCTGAACTCACCAAGGCAATCATTAACCTCAACGTACTATCAAAATCTAATGTAACCCTACCGGCTTCAACCCACATAATCTGATCATATATAGCATACACGACTACTGATTCTCGAACCTTTGCCACTAAGACTGTCCAACCAAGTTAGAAAAAACTATGTACTATTAAGAACACGCTGAAATCTAGAATATCCAGCCTAACCCAAGGGTTAGCCAAGGACTAGGTGTCAAAGGCCAATAGCAGCTCCAAAAGTGAAGTAAAAAAGCCAAGGTCCCCGCACCCACTGCCTCATGGCACAAGGATGCTTCAACTAAAGAGAAACTCCCACGAACTGCCCAAAGTAGTCTTCTATGCCATGATTTTGAAACCCAACTCTAGTTGGCAATCAATACCTTTGTCAAACCTCTGAATAGACCCATTCACTTCTGATGAACACTTATAGGAACTGGAGCCAACTAAGCTCTGGATATACCAACTTCTCAATCCATAGATGCTATTGAAACTTAGATCCTCTAAAAAATATGACAAGGAAACCCCGGTCGATGGAACAAGCTCCCATATGTAGTACTAAAAATAAGCACTGCCACGATCTTATACTAGAAGGAAATATGACCTCGAACAAATCGAAGGAAAAGTCATCTGAAATTTGTCGTTGGTTGAATCATCTCATTAACACACAAACCCAAGCAAACTCTCAGCCGTCATATTGGTCAGCTGTTAGAACACTCACATCCATATAAGGAGTCATCACCCTCCTTCATAAACCAAACGAAACCATTTCTTAGGATATGCCAAACTATACAACTTCCTTCTTAAATTAAACCTGAAGCTACTATTTTAGCTCCTACAACTCTTACCGGCAACACGTGATACGATGAAACAAGGGCAAGCTGAATGCCTAACTTAACAAAAAATGATATAGTCAAAATCCAACCGTAATTCCACAATTCCACAGTCAAACCTTAGTCACGATGCTACAATCAACACTTAGCCCAACACATAAAGCTAGAACCTGACCATAATGCCATAATCAAGAACTTGACCAAAAAACTATGATCAAAACTCATCCCAGCAGGGACTGGGGAAAAACAAGCAAGAACATCTCATACCGGGCTTGAAGCATAAGGAAACAAGGAAACAAGGAAACAACCCCAACTTGCTAACCTCTTAAACCAACTGAACAAGAGGATTGACTCTAATTTCCCGAGAACACAAAACCAACCAATGCTTACTAGCATAGACAACACCACCCGACTTAAAACAAGGCCTCAAACTCTGGCACTAGCATTGGTATCATATCAAACCAACACAAGGACGTCTAGGCAATGCTAGATAACAGACTACACATCAACCATCTAGGACCGCTAGAAAAGGAAGATTCAAGCCAAGCCTAGAACCACAACCAACTAGAAGCAAGCTTAACAAGACCTACCCACGAGCTACAATTCTGGGAAAAACACCTCTCAAGGATAACTCACCCTATCCACTACTAAAAAGAAATGATCTACTGAAAAACACATGAATAAAACTACAACCTTAAATAGTAAAATACCTAAACAAGTAAAACAGGAAGGAACATAAGTGAATACACAAAAAGAAGAGCAACGCAACGTGAGTAATCCTATCACTAGCTGAAGATAAACAGAGTCGTACATAGAGTAACAACATCGGGAACCTCTGCCTCTTGCCCATCAAGAGGGAATCAGACTGACAATGTCTACTGATAATGCTCAAGTGTACTCTCTTATTAGAAGGTATCAATGATCGTTAGACCAAAACACATTTATAGTTCCCAATAGATATCATGGTCGATCCCACAGAGAATTTAGAGTTTAGCCTAGATTGATTATAAAACAGAGTTCACAACGAGAGTGAGTAAAATAAAAAAGGGGGAATTGGGATTTTTTTACAATTTTGCAATTCAACAAACAAAAGAATAAAGTAAAATGGGATGTAGACAATAGAGAGGACGACTAGGGATGTGCGTCAAATGGGACTCTAACATGGGATATGGTGATTTCTTATTTATGTAAATTCATGCTAATTGTCATGGGTAACCTTGGTTATAGGTATTGTTTTTCATATTTTGATCAACAATCATATATTCAACAGTCTTAAGTCAAGCACTATTGATTAAACAATAAACAACTAAGCTAACGCTTAGAAAGGTTGATAAACGCTCAAACATACTCTCCAAAGATGGAGGTAATAGCGATCATTAAGCAAAACATATTTATAAGTACCTAACAGGTGTCTGGGTTGTACCCACTGAGACTTGGCGATAGCATAATGATGATTGTTTTTAAATGACTTCACTAAGAGAGTAAATGTTCGAAAAAGGAAAATAAAGGATTGGGGGAATTGGGATTCTATCACAACAATCTCAATTCAGAACAAAGCAGGAAAGTAAAACGGGTGTACAAATTTGAGTGGACGACTAGGGATGTGTATTCAATGGGGCTCTAATGTGGGATAGGGTAATTGCTTATTAATGCTTATTCTCGATGATTGACATAGGTAGCCTTGGTCATAGGTATGGATTGTTTATCTCTCGATCAACAACCATATATCCAACAATCTTTGTTAAAGCACTATCGGTTTAACTACAAACAACCAAGATCAAGCTTAGAGAGGTCATACTATCTTTAGCTTAGACCCTTAAATAGGTGATTCCTTCGATATGAGCTATCTATAGCCTCATCTAAGTGGAAGCCCAAGTTCCCACAAGTAATTTCACATCCAAAACTATGAAATTCTCTTTCAAGAAACAACATACACAAGTAAGGAAAATCAATATTTGCAACCACCAATTTTAGGATTAAAACTTGGTGAAACTACTAGACCCATGTCAAATAAGCAATTATAAGCAAGAATTAGCAACACCAACACCCATTTGTCAAGCACCCATTATCAACACATCCCTAGACAAATGAAATTAGCTAGTCATATTAAAGGAAAGAGATATACCAAATGGGTAAGTCAAATTCCTCTTCATTCAAATGTAATTTCAAGTTCTAAGCTCAGGTTTTGGACACAAATGGTTAACCAAGATTTGGAGGAATAGAATGGATTGAAACTCTCTTCTTCTTGTATACGAAAACTTGTTCTCAAAGCTAAAATTACTTGCAAATATTCAGAGCTGAAGGATTTTTTTTTACAATTATGCCTAAATTGGCTTTTGATACTTTCCCAAAACATCACTAATTTTCTGGAAAACATTTCCCTTCAGGTGGTGTGCAAAACGACGTGCAGTTTGCACGTCGTGATGTGCGCGTTGCACACCATCTTCAGTTAGACCAATGACTTCAGCTAAATTTTGAGGCCTCGTGCGAAAGAAGTGTGATTCACACTATGAATTATGCGTGTCACGCAGCGACCACACCCCTTAGCAGATTCTTCAGTGAATTTTGTGGCTCCATGCGATATAGGTGCATTCCGCAGCACAGCTTGTGAGTGGCGCATGGGCACCACATCTCAGGGAAGAATCTCTATCTTTTTTTATTACTTCACACTTCATTCCTTTTAAGCTCTTTTTGGGTCCATTTCCTTATTTTCCATATTTGATCACAAGTACATGCATAGACATCAATAAAGGCCATAAGAACCTCTAAATCTATTCAAAACATAACAATAATTCATGGGTAAAGGCTCACTAAGTTGGTATATTACCGACTTATCAAATCCCCAAACTTGAACTATTGCTTGTCCTCAAGGAAGATACTCACAAGGCAAGGAATGAATTATGCTCTAGACTCAATCAAGGCACAAAGGACTAATCTATACTAAAAATTAAGAAAAAGAAAAAACAAAAAGACTCAAACAAAAAGACTCAACTACAATGCTTATCGTAATTTGAACCCTCACAATATCAAGGAAAATGGTCATTCAAAACCTTTTCCAAAGGGACTTCATTTCTCATTAAAAATCAAGGGAATTTTGTCATCAAAAATAAGGAATTTACGCTTCTTAAGTAATTGGCATGGACCGTCAAGGTTTGCCTTGAGATTCGCCACACAACTTGTCTCATTCATTACTCTCAATTAAAATAGATACTTCATGTTTCACTTCAAGTGCATGATTCCTCTCACCACAAGAGAGAATTCCACTCACAATCATGCAATTTTCAAATCAAAGGGATTATAGGAGAACCAAGAGGACTCTCACTCTCTCAAGGAAGTTCAAGTGCACACATGTCGAACCATAGGCTTGTCCTTCATGTACATCGCCACTAATGTAGGGTAGCCAAGCTACAAATCACCAAGGACTTGCGAGTTATGATAGTGTATAGGGGTGAGGTGAGGATTTCATTTGGTTTAAGTGACTACACCTCCCTACTTCTCTTTGTTGTCATTTCGAACACCGGTCACATTTTTAAGTTTCAATTTCACCATATTTCTCCCTCACACAACCCAAGCTTCTCCTTTTCAATTAGGATCATTCATACTCCTTGTAACACCTACATTTGGTAGCACCTATTCCTTCTTTTCATTTTGCTCATTGAATTGAGTTTATGGAGAAATTTTTAATTCAAACTTACGGTGCTACCTTGAACTTAAAGTGCATTCCTTTTCTTCACCTCATTTGATCACATGCACCCCCAAACTTAGGCATCTGCCCATGTTGTCTTTTTATTTCCCCCTATACTTAGGCTTTTAGCCTATGTTTTACTTTGAAGCAATTAGGGAGGATGGGCTCCACGATAGAGGTTCCAAAAAGGTCAAGGTGTTAAACAAGTTACCAAAGAACGTTCACAAGCTCAAACGGGTTCACTAGGATTGTTGTTGAGGGAAGTCATTTGGGTGAAGTGGCTATCAAAAAGTGCCTAAGGCCATCTTCCAAGCTTAATTACACCTAAAATTTTGCCTTGAATCACATTTGAGGCGAGTTCTAGACTACACGCATGAACGAGAATCAAAGTAAATCCTCACCACACAAGGCATCAAGCCACAAAACTCTCTCATTAGTCTCAAAATCTATTGGGACAAATGACTTTTGACAAGCTATTTCGAGTTCATTACACACTCATTTATGAGTCAATCAAGCCAAAGAAAGAGTGTGCAAGTCATGACAAGAGAATGCTTTTCCTCAAAAATTCATTTCCCTTCTTCCTTTTATTTTCAAAAACAACTTGCCAAGAAATTTTTTCAAGCGGGCCCATTTCAAGATAAGCAACTGCGGACTCAATTTTAAACTAGAACTTGGCATTTTCCCTTAATAAAGTCACCTCTTAATCTATCATAGGGAAACACCAACCCGTTTTGACACAAAAACAAAAGAAAAAGAAAATAAACAAAACTTTTGCTCCTTGAGAAAGAATCGTGGTATTAAGAAAACCCTCGGAGTTTATTGCTAAATTATAATTAATAAGGCGATATCCAAATTGTGCACTCATGATTCAATTGAGAATTTTTAAAGCACGGGTAGTAAAATAATAGGGTGTTTAAAACCAACTAAGCAGCAGAATCACAATAAGAAAAATCAAGCCCGACAAGGGCACAATTAAGCTCAAAACAAACTAACATAAGTAAAAGGCCCGGGAAGGTCCAAATAAAATCTAGCAGAACTAAAAATGTCAACATGTCTCGACAAGTGAAATAAAAACAATATATCAAGCCCAATCACGGGCACCAAAAAAAAGCAAGTACAGCCACCCCCTCCCTACAAAAGATGCATTGCCCTCAATGATATTAGCTCATAAGGATAGAAGGGGCAAATCGCTGGAGGACTATGCCACATCATCATCATCATCAGCTGCTGCCTCCTCATCTGCCACATCACTGGGTAACTCTCCCTCATCATCCACAGAGATGCCAATAAGTCGTACAGGGGACCAGGAATGGCGTGAAGTTGAGGTAAGGTATTCAAATCTACCTCTTTCACTAGGGACTTAACTTTTGACTTGTCGAGGTCCTTCCAGAGTTTCTTGACAAAATTTTCACAAACATCTACCCTTATTCAAAAAGTGGACACTTTCTCCACAACTCCTTTGATGGCCCTCTTCACCCCCTTCTCAATCAATCCTGGTAGATCATTTGACAAATCCCTCAATTGCCTCTCATGGTTGTATGTTTTGTCAACCATATCTTGGAGCCCACTTTTAGATAATTAATCTCTAGGTTCATTGGCAGTGGGGGCGTGTGTTTTTGAAGCAGGATGAGAAGTAGAGGAGGCATGTAATTCAGCATCAGAGTCATTATCCTTAACTTTTGCCGAAACCTCTACCCTACGCCTTTTGAAACAAGGAGCATCCTGGTCAGTTTTCTTATCAAGATCTAGCACATAAATGGTCGAAGTAGGGGAATCATAGTCAAAGTAAGGAATGCAAGCATGTGCACAAAGTTTACTGATTAGCACTGGAAAGGGGAATGCATCACGACTCCTACGAGCCTTCCTTTTTATCACCGAGGCGATGACCTCACCAACATTGATATGATCCCCCACCATGATTGCTGCTACCAGAATGGCCTCATCATGCGTGACCTTTTGGTCATTTTGATAAGGCATGAAATAAGGGCAGACAAAATTGTACCACAGGCGTGCCTTGAAGTACAACGTCAGGCATGGTATTTCACCCCCTAAAGTAGCCTAGAGAGGTTCATTAGGAGCAATGATAGGAGCCTCCCATTCTAGAGGTTTGTGTTTGATAAGTAGCTTAGCCATGAGCTAAGGGGATGGTTCAATGGGAGTGCTCCAATAGATAGCATTAATAGCAGTTGGAGTGATCCTGATTTACTTGCCTCGAACAATTACTAACTCCAATGTGGGGAATGTTTCACAACCCCCTTTGTAGCCCTTAGCATCTTGTGTGGGATGGTATAAGGCAAAGAACTCCCGGACTAACTTCTTGTAGTAGTTCCCGGGTACCTCCTGAAATGGTTGCCACTAACGGCTGGAAAACTAAGTTGGCATGTTAGGTAGGTTATCCCCCACTGCATCTAGGTTAAAGCTTTGCTCTGTGTTGAAAGACCTACCCATATCACGCTCATAAATGACCCTCATCCCTTCTACTCCAAACCAAAATATCTCCTCCTCGGAGACTTGAGTACGGGAAGATAAAGATTTCTTATTCCCCTTTGAGGCTCGATTTTAGGAAGAGGGAGCTGTTGGCCTTTGTGAACTCCTTTTGGCATTACCCCTGCTAGAAGACATGTTCTGCATACAGAGATTGTGAGCCAAAAACACAAATAAAACCTAAAAAGAAGTTAACAAACTAAAAATGTTTGAATGCAAAAAACTAGAAAAATGAAGTAGGTGACTAATGGCTTGGCGGACCACATGCGAAATGCACAAAAAGGAGTGTGCATCGCATGTGCTGTCGCATGAGCTAACAGAATGTTACATGGATGTTTCATTGAGGTGTGAAGATGGTATGGTCCGCACCAACAAAAGTGTGTGTCACATCACGCTTCACCCCTTGTAGTAGTTAATGGCTTTCTTTTTCAACATGGTATGATGCGTTGTGCGACCCACACATCAATATCTATGCATCACATGTGAAATCCACAAAGGCATAATTGGAATTTTTTGTTCCTTGAGTTCTTGTAAATTACGCGTGTGATTCGTGGAGAAAGATGTGCTTAGGCTCTTGGCACCATGCAACAAACTACTAAGATTAACAAAGAGGCAAGGGATATTATGTCTACAAATATCTGGGTATACAGACTTCCCCGGCTTTCCATTGACACAATCAAGCAAGAAAAGAACTTAATGACTTCCCTTAAGATGGATGTTACCCCGTTTATCATCGAAAATATCAAGCCCTCACTTGCAACAATGGGCACCAACAAGTTTAGCAACAATTAACCCCTCCCTATACAAGATCATACACCTAAATAAAATTTTCAACAAAGAACCATGGGCATACAAGTAGCAAGATTCAGCCCCCACAAGCTATTCTCAACAAAACCTCATGAGTATCGATGATTTGCCCTTAAAAATGATGTCACCTAATTTATCATCGGTCCAAATCATTCATCAATCACGAGTGGGTTACTCAGACTTCACCCCAAACACAGATTTCATGGCTAAATATCACTACAAATCAACATGCATAAATAAAACTAAAGTTCTACCAAGTTGACACTAAGAAGAATTTATCAACATAATTCAAAATTGGGGACCCAAAATTTTTGGATCTCACCTAAAATCAACATGGAAATTATATTTAGCATGCTTCACAAAATAAGTTCCCAACCTTTATAAAAACAAGTATTTAATGTCGGGGAACTTGCCACAAGTGAAGATTAACCGAAGAAGAGTGGAAATTGGAGCTTTTGATTAGCAACAATGGTGACCCAATCAATTTTCCCAGAGAAACGACTGGCGGCAATGGTGGTGGAGCGATGGAGATGGTTGGGTGAGAGGAGAAGAAGATTTTTAGAGAAGTAGGAGGATTTGTGGAAGGTTTTGGGAGAGAATTTTGAGAGTTGGAGATAAATTATGGTGAAGGTGGTGAAAGAGGTAGAATATAAAGAGAAAAGAAGAAGAAAAGTTGAGCTGGGTCATCTCCAGGTCTGGTCGGTCAATGGGTTTGTTCAATAAAAATTCAAATTTACCTTTGGTGCACCACAACATGCGATTTGCACTAGCCTTAGTGCGGACTGCAGGTCATTTTTCACATCACCTTTTTCTCCCCTGGGTTTGCCTAGGCTTTTGGTTTGCCGTGCGACAGAGGTGCAATGCGCACTTGGGCTCATGCAAACCGCATAGCTCAGCTCGCGTCACCTCAAATTTTTTTCAACTTTCTTCCAGGACTTCTATTTTGGCATACGGTGAGCTGTGCGACACGCATAATGACTTGTGCCGCCCGCACAGTCCTCCGCATAACCCCTATCTCCCCTGTTTTGCACTTGTTTATTTTCCACTTCATGCATTCTTGAGATAAACTATAAAAAAAAGGGTGAAGAAAATTAAAGTAAAAATGCTTGGGTTGCCTCCAAAGAAGCGCTTGATTTTATGTCGCGGCTCGGTGATAGTACCTCCGCCTCAGTCATTATTGGATAGCATGCTAATCCAGTTAGCATGGCCCTATCCCAAGGAGGAGAATTGCTCCATCAACAACTTAGAGACATCATCATGTTGCTTAAGCATGGGAGTTTTGCCCACTTCACACTCCTCATGGGCATCATCAAACTTGCCCTCCGAGTCTATCATCGATATCACTCTCAAATCATCATAAGGCCTTGTGGGTTGGCATATATTGAAAGTCACTAACTTATCCCCCACTCAGAATTTGAGTTCTCCGAGTTCGACATCAACAAGGGCCCTTCCCATGGCCAATAGTGGTCTCCCCAAAATAATGGGTAACGTAATATCCATTTCACAATCAAGAATGATAAAATCCGTCGGGAGAATAAATTTATCCACTTTTACCAATACGTCAAATAGGATCCCTACTGGATGTTTGATAGATCGATCAGCCATGAGAAATCACAAAGATGTAGGTTTTGGCATGCCCAATCCTAGCTTCTTGAAGATTACTAGGGGCATTAAATTGATGTTTGCCCCCAAGTCAGATAAGGCTTTTCGAAATACAAAGATTGCGATAGTATAGTGTATGGTAAATGCACCCGTATCTTCTCTTTTTGTAGCCGCATTGCTAGTCATTATGGCACTACATCTATGTGAGATCTCAATAGTTCCCACGTCAATGACCTTCTTCTTTTTAAGCAATTCCTTCATAAATTTTGAGTACCCCGGCATTTGCATCAATGCTTCTACTAAAGGAATGTTTATTGAGAGTTTGCTAAACATCTCAATAAACTTGCTAAACTTGTGTTCCTCTTTCTTCTTGTTAAGGCTTTGTGGATATGGGGGAGGTCCCTTGGGAAGTATGGTCAGCGCACTTTGCTCAAGAGGGGGACTCTCCTCAATATCGATAGTTACCCGGGAAGGGATTCAGCCTCCTCCTTCTCATTATCAATATCAACATTTGCCGGGGCATTGGGTGCACCAAGTGTCACCCCTACCCCTGGGTCTTAAACAACATTTTCATGTGCAATATCTTTATCTTTGCTACTTGGCTCCACGACAGTTTCAACAATAGGCTTATTGGGTTTCACAACCGTCTTTACAACAAGTTCTCTTATTTCATTGGTTGTTCATCCACTCCTAGTAACAATAGCCATAATTTGCCTGTCACTTTTATGATTGGTAGTGGCATTACTAAGAAGTGGCACCTTCCTTCTCGGGTTAATTTAAATGGAGAGATGATCCGTTTGGGCCTCAAGCTGCTTGATTGAGGTTGAATAAGAGCTTACGATTTGATGAAATATTGAGACTTCACTTTTAAGCTCATTTACCCTGGCATTAGTTGTATCCACCTTTTTTGCACCAGTGACAACATATCCTCTACCTTAGAGCGACCGGGGTTGCTTGTGGTTAGTTGGTAGAGGGAATCTGCTTTGTTTGGAGGAACATTAGGACTTCAGTGATTGTATCGATCACCATACATGTCCTGGTCATCTCTTATCCAATCTTTATTCTCTTCCCTTGGGCGATAATACCCAAGACGAAAACCCACCAAAACAAAGCATAGTTTATCATCTACAACTATCGTCAACTCATCATTGCTAGCTTTTATTTTTGGCGGATTCACAACATTTACGCCCTTAGAACCCATCACTTGCTTTGTCAAGAGATTAATTTGGGTCATCATCCTAGCCATGGTCTCATCTTGAATTTACCCCCTTTTTCTAATTTCATTTGCCAAGATGGATGAGGCCGCTCCCGAGATTGGCACATTTGCTTCTCTTATATACCAAGCTTGGTTGGTTTTTGTCATTCGTTCTATGAAAGCCGAGGCAATGGGAAATCGCAATTCCATGAAGGTGCCAACTCCAAGGTTTTTAGCCATCAACTTATTCATAGAATTCAATGACCGATAGAAACTTCGGAGCAATACGTTGTCTGACAACCCATGGTCCGGACATAAGACAAGCTTATTTTTGAACCTCAACCAAGCCTCATGTACATGATCATCCAGGAGTTGCCTAAAGTTGGTAATTTCATCTCTTAGCTGCATCATTCGAGATGGATGTAACACCCCAAAAATTCTAAGCCAAATCTAAATCGTTCTTCTTGTGTTGTTAGACCTAAACTAGATAAATTTTCTATGTATCTAAGTATTAAGACTTATTGTGAAGTTTTAAAGGTGTATTAGATATGAATTAGGGCCATAAAGAACCTATAGCTCAAAGTTGAGTTGAAAGCTTCCTTACCGATTGAGTTTTAGTGTAAGATTTTTCAAGGGTAAAATTAAAATGATAATAACTCCTAGAATATAAATATTTAGGTGGCCTAGTACCCACCAAATTAAAGGTCTTTGAATATTCTTTCCAACGCCACTGACCGTGCCTTAATATGAGTCCGGAGTAAAAAGTTATCAGTGTTTTACTAAAGGGTGTCTGTCTGTCAAAATGACAGACAGCAACCACGAGAAGGTTCCACAGGTCGTGGAAGTTTCCACGGGTCGTGGAAGTTTCCACGGGTCATGGAAGTTTCCACGGGTGGTGAAACCAACACGTGGAAATTAGTTTTTTACCTAAAAACCACAAGGAGGTTCCTCGGGTCGTGGAATTTTCCATGGGTCGTGAAAACTACTCGTGGAAATCAGTTTAGAGGCCAAAAACATTGCCCAAGAACCACGAACCCTTTCCACGAATCGTGATCCATTCCACGAGTCGTGATTCATGTCCGTAGAAGCCTGTGATGAAATTTTCAGCAGTTTTTTAGACTCTTTTCCTTGGGGTATTTTTATAATTTCTCACTCTTTTAACTCCTAAGTTAAGTTATTTTGGGCAAATTAGAAGGGGTTTTATTCTCACTTGGCCTATGTTCTATCCCATTCTTTCAATCAACTTCCAAAAGAAGAAAAGGAGTTCCATCTTCTCAAGCTTCAAGTTAGGGTTTCAAGCTCGAAGTCTCAAGCTCCAAGTTCAAGTCTCCTAAGTCACTTCAATTCAGGTGGGTTAGCTTCAGACAAGGTATGTGGGTAATCAACAATGGGTTCCTTTCACCCTTGTGCCCAAAACCCCTAATTCAAATTTTGATTTCATGATCTTAAAATTAGGGTTCTTATCCAATTCTTATGGGTTTTTGCTAAATATGGTCTTCTCATGATTTGATAATGAATTTACTATTAAATTGCATGATTTTGCATGGGTTTTTACACATGAACTTTTATTTCATGAATTGAAGCTTAATCATGGCAATTTCCATATTCATGAAATTGATTTGAGTAAATTAGGTTTGATAGCATGTCTCTCATGGATTTTCAAGCATGTGCATGCCTAGTTCTTATGATTCTATGAAATTATATGTTTTATGAAATTGAACTAGAGCCATGAAAATTTTACAAGTCATGAAGTATGAAAGTTTTTCCATGTCATGAATCAATATGCAAGACAAGACACCCGATGTTCCATCAATGCTCATGAGCCACTTTCTAAACTAAAACTCATGAGTAGTATGACGATCCGGGGTATGAACAAGCTATGAACAAGTCATGAACAAGTATGAACAAGTTTGGCATTAGATATGTCACATGTATATGAGCTCATGTTATTATTATATTTTGGGAGTAGTATTTAGCACCAAGAGACGAGGGTTCAAATAACCCAAGTCCAAAACTAGGTTGCCACCGTAGGTTACCCGTGTTGAGGCTTATTATAACAGGATCCTGGTATGAAATGGTTCTAACCTTGGCCGATTAGGACAACTCTTTCAGTGTGGGTGCAAGACACTGAACTCCATGTAGCTCAGAATGGTTTAATGTCGGTTAAGAGAAACTTCCACATGTTTATTTTCAAGCTATGAAGTTATATGACTCTATATTATGAAACTTAAGATTTATTTCATGTTTTATGTTTTATACCTTGATATTTATTTATGGTCCTTCTTTAAGTAACAAGTTCATTCTTAAGCATGTTTTTGAACTATTTTATCATGATTCATGCATCGCTCTCATACTCAGTACATTCCATAGTACTGACGCATATTTTGTGCTGCATCCTTTGATGATGCAGATTCAGGTGTCCTTTCTCAGATTCATGGCTAGAGTTCCCAGGCCACTTTCCCAGTCAGCTGTTGGTGAGTCCTCTTAGGTTGAGGGCTAGTTATGTTCTTAGTTTATGTTAGCTTTTATTTCCGTACTTTGAGTTATCTAGGGTCTTGTCCTAGCAACTCTTTACGTCATGAATAGAGGCTTTTCAGACATAGAGAGTATTCGAGTCTTCTTATGGATCTTGTATTCCTATTAGACTTGATTATCCATTATTTCTGTTCTGACTTTATCTATTATGCTTCCACTTATCTTTTGTTATGCTTGGGAATGCTATGACCAAGGGTTAGCTTGGGGCACTTGTGGTCCCAAGTCCCGTGTTATGTCTAGGGGGTAACCTTGGGGCGTGACAAACTTGGTATCAGAGCCTCAAGTTCAAGAGTCTTAGGGTGTCTGAAAGCCACACTAAGTAGAGTCTCTTTCATAGGTGTGAAGCGCGCCACACTGATGAGAGGGAGGCTACGAGGTGTTTTAGGAAAAACTTCACTTCTTCTTGTTCACTATCATGTGATAGAGTTTGACTCTACTTACCCTTCTAATCTATTCTATATGCATTTCAGATAATGTCTCCGCGAAGAAACCCTACAAGGAATGCTAATCTGGCCACTCCAGATCATGAGATTACGAATGCAGAATTTTGTGAAGCCATCTGTATGTTGGCTCAAGCCATGACTACTCAGTTGAATGTGAAAGAGAAACTGAAGAAGAGGAAGAGGAAAAATAAGAAGACCAGAACATGGAACCAATCATCTTCTCAGCATAGGTCTTCCGGACCAACCCCATATCCAGTTAATACACCTGCACTCCATTGTCACTATTGTCTTGAAAGGGCTCCGAAGACCTTGAGGTACCCTCGTTGTAGTAGATGCGGTAAATTTTATCTAGGTGAGTGTCTTGCTGGGAAAGGGAGGTGTTTTGGGTGTGGGCAGTTAGGCCATAGGATCAAGGATTGCCCCTTATCTAAGCGGAGTAACAGTGGTGTTCAGCTCCAAAGGCAATTCCTTTCATTACCTAGCCAGCAGGGTCAGAGTATTCCTCCACAAATTGAATCAGGTACGTCACTAGATTTTCTTCCTTTATGCATCCATAGTCCCCGAACCCCTACTCTTATTTGGTTGTGAGTTGTCTTGACCTAGAACTAAGTGGGGATAGGAGGGTTGAGCCCTATAATTTTTGGAGAAGGAGAGTCTTCAACTATAAAAGGAAGTGGGTATTAGTGATAGATCCTTAAGTAGTGTATGTTTTGTTAGGGTAAAACGATCATAGTTCCCTTGAGAAGTTAGTGGGAGGTCCATAGACTTAGGAGGGTAGCATGAACCTAAGGGGGAGATGGTGGAATGTAGGGTCGATCAGATTTTGGAGGCTCAGGTAGCGATGCTTGTGGGTGTTAGAACAAAGTCAAGAGGGGAGGCAAAAGCTTATTTCCATACTAGCATCCTACGTATACTTTTGCCATCGCGATACCTTTTGCATGCCTTGTGTATCAGTGCCATGGTCCTATTTCAAATTTACAACACCCCATTCGTGTCTTGTATTCTAGTGCCATGTTCTCAATTCAAATTCACAGACTTCATGCAGATTCACGTCAGCGATTTCAATATTACTCTATGATTCTATGAATTCCAGCTTTACACCATGATACTTGTCATATATAAAAGCTCATGTCTCAAACTATGCTCAGTCTCCATACTCAGTTCTCATGATGTGCCTTAATGGCTAATGAAATCATGCTACATCATGTATATGCTCATACCAGATTTCTCTAATAATTCATGCTTGTGATTTCCTTACTCTAACAATGCTTTGTATGTCTAGGATGTGAGACACTCATGCCCTTTTCACTTGACTTATCAAACACCACCTTGAGTGGCTAGATCAAACTAAGTATAAGTCAAGACCGATCAGTATTCCTTCATTCGTGATGCTCATGCTCCCACTCTATTCTCACAATGATCTTGGCTTGTGTTGTCATAGCTATTAGTAGAGGAAGCTAAGTAGTAGCCTAGATGGGAAGTAGTAGGTTGTAAGCGTGGAAGAAAAGTTAGGTGAGGATTATTCACGTGAAATAGTTAGATGAGGAATTTTGGTATGTCCCTTTGTAGAATTTCTTGAAGTTATAGCTCCTAGATATGCTAGGAAGAGAGGAGAAGTCTTGGATAGTATGAGATACAAACCATAGGGTGATCATAGTGATAGGCTTAAAAGTCGTAATGAAATACATGTGGCTTTTGCTTTGTGTTCCTAGTGACCCATTGATTAGAGCTCAAGCTTAGTTGATTTTCGTGATAAGAGAAATATCATTCTTGGGAGGTAACTCAAGATGTAAGAGATTTAGTCAAGATAGGCTTGAACATAGTGAAAGTAGGTAGTTAGACTCAGACCTTAGTATTCAGAGGGGTTAGTGTAGTTGAAAGGTGTTTCTAAGCTTAAGAGTTGTCAATTGTAGTAATTAAGACAAGAATAGTCTTTTCTTACTCCTAGCCTAGGCTGCCCATATCTTAGGTCCAGTAGCTTCAACTTGCAAGAATACTAGACTCCTCATATCAGATCAGTTCAAACCTATCGTTAATCATTCCAGAGGCTAGAACGCCCTACATTCAGTTTAGTCCAAGGTAGTGAGTTCAGTTTGAAGGAGAATGGTTTCCTCATATAGTTACCCCTCTCAGTTTGACGTCCTTTTCAGTTATCATGTTAGCCATTGAGTTTCAAGTACCATCGGTTGTTCTCATGCCATCAGTATTCTTACATGGCTCATGAATTCAGCTCAATTTATAATTCAGTTAAAGATCAGTTATCATGTAATTACTTCAGCTTTTAAAACTCAGTTGATGGGATTGCAACCCTTTCCCCCTCCACTCTCAACTTAGAAGTCTTCATTCGAGGATGAATGATCCCAAGGGGGAGATATTGTAACACCCCAGAAATTCTAAGCCAAATCTAAATCGTTCTTCATGTGTTGTTAGACCTAAACTAGATAAATTTTCTATGTATCTAAGTATTAAGACTTATTTTGAAGTTTTAAAGGTGTATTAGATATGAATTAGGGCCATAAAGAACCTATAGCTCAAAGTTGAGTTGAAAGCTTCCTTACCGATTGAGTTTTATAATAAGATTTTTCAAGGGTCAACTTCAAACGATCATAACTCCTAGAATATAAAGGGTTAGGTGGCCTAGTACTCACTAAATAAAATTTCTTTGAATCTTCTTTCCAACTCCACTGACCATGCCTTAATACGAGTCCGGAGTAAAAAGTTATTAGTGTTTTACTAAAGGGTGTCTGTCTGTCAAAATGACAGATAACAACCACTAGAAGGTTCCACGGGTCGTGAAACCAACTCGTGGAAATCAGTTTTTTACCTGAAAACCACGAGGAGATTCCACGGGTCGTGGAAGTTTCCATGAGTCGTGAAACCAACTCGTGAAAATTAGTCTAGAGGCTAAAAACTTGGCCTAGGAACTATGAACCCTTTCCACGAACCGTGATCCATTCCACGAGTCGTGATTCATGTCCGTAAAAGCCTGTGACGAAATTTTCAGAAGTTTTTCAGACTCTTTTCCTTGGGGTATTTTATAATTTCTCACTCTTTTAACTCCTAAGTTAAGTCATTTTGGGCAAATTAGAAGGGGTTTTATTCCCACTTGGCCTAAGTTCTCTCCCATTCTTTCAATCAACTTCCAAAAGAAGAAAATGAGTTCCATCTTCTCAAGCTTCAAGTTAGGGTTTCAAGCTCCAAGTCTCAAGCTCCAAGTTCAAGTCTCCTAAGTCACTTCAATTCAGGTGGGTTAGCTTCAGACAAGGTATGTGGGTAATCAACAATGGGTTCCTTTCACCTTTGTGCCCAAAACCCCTAATTCAAATTTTGATTTCATGATCTTCAAATTAGGGTTCTTATCCAATTCTTACGGGTTTTTGCTAAATATGGTCTTCTCATGATTTGATTATGAAATTACTATTAAATTGCATGATTTTGCATGGGTTCTTACACATGAACTTTTATTTCATGAATTGAAGCTTAATCATGGCAATTTCCATATGCATGAAATTGATTTGAGTAAATTGGGTATGATAGCATGTCTCTCATGGATTTTCAAGCATGTGCATGCCTAGTTCCTATGATTTTATGAAAGTATATGTTTTATGAAATTGAACTAGAGCCATGAAAATTTTACAAGTCATGAAGTATGCAAGTTTTTCCATGTCATAAAGCATTATGCAAGACAAGACACTCGATGTTCCATTAATGCTCATGAGCCACTTTCTAAACTAAAACTCATGAGTAGTATGACGATCCGGGGTATGAACAAGCTATGAACAAGTCATGAACAAGTATGAAAAAGTTTGGCATTAGATATGTCATATGTATATGAGTTCATGTTATTATTATGTTTTGGGAGTAGTATTTAGCACCGAGAGACGAGGGTTAAGATAACCCAAATCCAAAACTACGTTGCCACCGTAGATTGCCCGTGTTGAGGCTTATTATGACACGATCCTGGTATGAAATGGTTCTAACCTTGGCCGATTAGGACAACTCTTTCAGTGTGGGTGCAAGACACTGAACTCCATGTAGCTCAGAATGGTTTAATGTCGGTTAAGAGAAACTCCCATATGTTTATTTTCAAGCTATGAAGTTATATGACTCTATATTATGAAACTTAAGCTTTATTTCATGTTTTATGCTTTATACCTTGATATTTATTTATGGTCCTTCTTTAAGTAACAAGTTCATTCTTAAGCATGATTTTGAATTATTTTATCGTGATTCATGCATCGCTCTCATACTCAGTACATTCCATAGTACTGATGCATATTTGTGCTGCATCCTTTGATGATGCAGATTCAGGTGTCCTTTCTCAGATTCGTGGCTAGAGTTCCCAGGCCTCTTTCCTAGTCAGCTATTGGTGAGTCCTCTTAGGTCGAGGGCTAGTTATGTTCTTAGTTTATGTTATCTTTTATTTTCGTACTTAGAGTTAGCTAGGGTCTTGTCCTAGCAACTCTTTACATCATGAGTAGAGGCTTTTCAGACCTAGACAATATTCGAGTCTTCTTATGGATCTTGTATTCCTATTTGACTTGATTATCCATTATTGCTATTCCGGCTTTATCTTTTATGCTTCCGCTTATCTTTTGTTATGCTTGTGAATGCTATGACCAAGGGTTAGCTTGGGGCACTTGTGGTCCCAAGTCCCGTGTTATATCTAGGGGGTAACCTCGGGGCATGACAATGGAGGAAAGAATCGTGAAATAAAAACCTCAACCAACTCAGCTCAAGATGTTATAGACCTGTCTAGCAATTCTTCCAACCACACCGTGGCTTCCCCCGTAAAAGAAGAGGGGAATAGGCGCAATCAGATGGATTCTTTGGAGATGTTTTGAATAATGTATGGTTGGCAAATCTCCACAAACTTTTGAATATGCTGGTTAGCATATTCATGTGTTGTTCCAACAAACAGCCCCTTCATTTGGATCAAGTGAAGCATGGTGCTAGTAATGTGAAATACAACATTTTCCACTGTGCGGGGTAGGCGGATTTAACCTACACCCCCTTGCATCACAGACTCAACTTTATTTGCATCCTTGAAGACTTCGACGCTCTCGTTATCGTATGCCTTGCTCATAAGCTAGCCTGCTCGATCACAACATAAATAACAAACAAAAGTAAAAGAAACAAGAACTCTCTAAGTGATTTTGAATCTACAATAAAATATAGCTATCAAATCAAGTCCCCGGCAGCGGCGCCATTTTTGATAAACGCTCAAACGTACTCTCCAAAGATGGAGGTAACGGCAATCGTCAAGCAAAACAAATTTATAAGTACCCAACAGTGTTGGGGTCATACCCACAATGACTTGGCGATAGCACAATAATGATTATACTGAAATGACTTCACTAAGAGAGTAAATTTTGAAAATTTGATAATAAAGGATTGGGGGAATTGGGATTATGTCACAATAATCTCAATTCAGAACAAAGCAATAAAGTAAAATGGGTATACAAATTTGAGTGGATGACTAGGGATCTGTATTCAATGGGGCTCTAATGTGGGATAGATTAATTGCTTATTCATGCTTATTCTTGATCATTGACATAGGTAGCCTTAGTAATGGGTATGGATTGTTTATCTCTCAATCAACAACCATATATCCGACAATCTTGGTTAGAGCACTATTGGTTTAACAATAAACAACCAAGATCACTTTTCTACGCTTGTAATGTAGGCTTGAGGATGGGTAGGGTATGCATTTGGATTCAAGTGACTACATCCTCCTCGAACTCTACACAACTTTTTCAATTCAAAACCAAAGCCATTTCTTTAATTTTCATTCAACACGGGGCACCATTTCACTGCTTTTTATTTGAAGCCCCAATTCTTATCATTTTCTTCACCATGGAGGATTTTCTTTCTTTATTTTCCTCTTTGCTTTGTTTTTTCAGATTCTTCCTTCTTTTTGACAAAAGTTTTTAGGTAACAAACCAAGAGCAACTCATTTAGCACTCCTCCAAGGTACCTTTTTATCAACCCCCAAACTTATGCTTTTAGCCTCAATTTCACACTTGTAGAGTTCAAGGAGGGATAGGTTCAAGAGAGGGATTCATGTTCAAAAATGGTTCAAGGCTTGTATCAAGGTTGCCAAAGAAAAGGTATAAGGCTCAAGAGGGATGATTAATGATTCAATTTAAGTGCAATGGTGGCTTTTAAGGCTAAGTAGGCTTCAATAATCACAAAGAAGTCCTAAAATCATTTCTCCAACCAAAAGTAATCAAGACTTGCTTTAAAGACTAATCACGCAAGTTCTAGTTAACACAAGCAAGCACAAGCATTATTCAACTAAACCTCACCACACATGGAATGTTAATCATTCCAAAAGGATCAATTTTACTCCTAAACAAGAACAAAGAGGAGCCATTCTACATTATCACCGCTAAAGAGTTAAGAGTCACAAAAAGATTAAAGGGGTTGTCACAAACATCATTCTTTGCCATGCATTTTTCACAAAATTTTTGGAGGGGTATGCTTCTTTCACTTTGCATGCAAGACTAACTTTATTAGTACTAAACAAGTCAATCGCAACCAAAACCTCAAAAGATAATGATTTGCCCTTAAGAATGATGTCGCTCTATCTATCATTGGGTCAATTCATCTATCTAAATTGATATGGCTACTCAAGGCTCATCAACACACTAATCCCATCACAAAGGCAACATGCGATTTGCACATATCAAAGTGCGAGTCACACGTGCAACGCACAGGTCAATCAATAGCATATGCAAAGCTTATGCAGTTCACACAATGACATGTGCGACACAGTGCTCTCAGCTCCAGCAAGTTCTATCTAGCCTAACGGGTACTCTGACTTCCCCTAGCTCTAAAACATCCCACAAGCCTACTATTAAAAGAAACAAAGAAGCTATAATAAAAGAACTAACAACCTAAACCATCAATTTCATCTATAGATTCCATCCCCCAACCAAATTTCACCGTCAAATTCATACCACACACCAGATTCACACATATTGTTGAAAGCAAAATGACACCCACTTGGGTGTTTAAAACCACTTACTTTAGCACAATAAGGGTGAATCAAATAAGAGAAATTGGAGACCATACCTGCGGAGTTGCAAAGGTGCTATGGAATTGAAGTTGATGGAAGATTTTATTCTTGCCTTAAGAGAGAAAAAAAGCCAAGTTTCAAAGCAAATTTTTGCTTTCGAAATGGCTCTTTGAAGTTTTATTACCTGGGAATTGTTCATTGGCTGCGATCGTGTCACCTTATCATGCCATCGCGATGAGTTAAGATCACAAAACTCCACATGATCAAAAATTGCTTCACATGATCGTGAAGAGTTATTGAGATTTTACCTCATCGAGATGGTAAAGGGTCGCGATCGTGATGCCTTAATATCATCTGCTTTTTTTGAATTTTTGCACAATGCACTATTTTAATGTGTGACACCGGGTGTGACACGCACTTTGGAGGGTGCAAAATGCACCAATTTCGCACAAGCAAAGAATTTTGCTTAGTTCACTAATTTCACGTGCAATGGCATGTGCAATGGGAACTCTTTCAGGTGCGAAAAACACATTTTTCAGAGGTAATTTTGGTGTTTCTCAATACTTGGTTCCTCTTCTCATTCCTTGGGGAACCTAAAAAGAAACAAAAGGTGAAGTAAAGCATAAAAATGATGGGTTACCTCCTATCAAGCGCATAATTTAACATCACGGCGAGACGCAAGTTACTTTACCATCTAGATCTCCATATGGAAGACTTAAACCTTCAAACCAAATATGAATCGAACTTTCGGTGAAAATCACAGGGTGAAGGTGTGAACATGAGAAGGCCACTTTCTTGATTTTGCATTTTGCACTTTTTAGCCTTCAAGTGAGGAAGGTCGCTTTGCCTTTTATCCATGACAACTTTAAAACTGGATAAACTTTGATCCATCCTCCTTCCAAGGTCTTCAAAAATCTTGATTACTTTGACTTTCATCCATTCAATCAAACTCAAGGTCAAAAAGTGGTTAGAGTAGGATTTGGGCGTCTCCACCTTCAAACTTGCCTCATTTGTAACATTCTCACTATTCAATGAACTAGAGTCTTTCGAGATGAATCGTTGGACTTTTCCTTGTAACTCTAGTACCATTTGTTTGGGTTCGGCACCAGGATCCATATTTGGGGTAATTGGTTGCCACAACAGCTTCAATTAATGATCATCCCTTGTGTCCTCTTGTTTGGATTTAAGCTCTACCGGTACAAAATCACTTTTGGGAGATTTCATATTTTGAAAGTCTTTCTCATCGTCCCCAAAGTGAATTTTCTCGGTCTCAATGTTGGAGGCATGTTCATTGATTAGACTTGGAGGGGTTTCTTCATCAATTTGACCAAGAGGAGTAGACCATTCCGCCATGGATTATGTGGCATGATTTATCTCCTAGCCTTCCTTCATTCTCATGTCCACCAAGCCTTGCTTTATGGATTTCACAGCCTCCTCTTGGGTTTCTAGCGAGGCCAAGAGTGTGTTGAGTTTGGCATATATGCCTTCTTTGCTTGCCAAGTCTTGATTCCTATTAAGATCACAATCACTACTAGCAACATTGTTATCACAAGAGGGGGAAGGAGGATGGTTATCATTAGGGAATTCGCTCCAAAGTCCATCACGACCACAACATAAATAACAATCGCGCCCATTATAGGATCGAGAAGGTGAATACCTCCCTCTCCTAGGGCTAATTATACACCTACGCCCAAGGTGGGGTCCTCCGCAATAAACATAATAGTCGGGAATATAAATTAGGATGTAACCACCAATATTTCTATCATTTCGAGATGCCATGGTACCAATTAACAAACTAAAACTGCACAACAATAAAAATAACTATTCACAAAATTGAACTAGAGTAAGTAAACTGAAATTCTAAACTAACTCAATATGCCAAATTTTGTTCCC
Source organism: Jaltomata sinuosa (assembly GCA_003996215.1). NCBI lineage: Eukaryota > Viridiplantae > Streptophyta > Magnoliopsida > Solanales > Solanaceae > Jaltomata > Jaltomata sinuosa. Next base: position 4,887 of record QJPP01003944.1, on the reverse strand, counting down.
CGGCAATGGCATCATTTTTGATAATGCACAAATACACTCTCCGATGGAGGTTATTGCGATCATCAGAGCAAGACACATTTATATTCCTGATGGGAGTCGAGGTCGATCCCACAGAGAATAATGTAATCACGATCAAGCTAATAAAGAATAAGAGCAACTTAATGGAGTTCAAAGAACGAAAAGATTAAAAGATATCTAAAGGGGGGTTTATGAAATAAAACAAAAGATAAAAGAAAATCAAATAAAAGATAGATTGATCAATGGTTTTCACCATGCTTTCACCAAGAAAGGACAACAAGGGAGAATAGGGAATGGAAATTTAATTCACAAGACTTGCACCCGATTAATACATGGGTAGTCTTGGTTAAAGGTGTACTCAACCATTTTTCAACCAATCAAGCAACTATCCCCATGGGTTCTCTCGAATTACCAGGAGTGTGCAATAACAAACAAATTAACTTGGGTGAGTTGGATATTTCTAACCTCAACTCTTAGATGGGAGTTTTCGGCAACCAAACTATCTCTATCCTTGATCTAGAGTGGAAAGCCCCAAATCCCCACTATTAAACCTTCCCGAATTTAAGGAAATCCTCTCTCAAGCAAAAACCGAAATTAGTATGCTAAGTCAATGTTTTCAACCATTAACTATAAATTCAAGCATGGAGGATTCAATAGACCCAAATAATTAATCAAGAGCAAAATCTAGATAAGAATTCAACACCCAAACAAGTATTATCTCTAATATAAAACCCAAATCTCAATTCAACAATTACACCAACAAAATAGCAATTAAGAACAAGAGTTGATGGAAACTAAAGATTTTACAATAAAGAGCATCCAAATCTTCACTCCAACGGTGATGGTTGATGAACTTTCTCTCTAAGATTTACCAAAAGTTTTGAGAATAGCCAAAGATAGATCCCAAAATGGCTGAGAAGAGTTTTATGTGAATTGGGGTTTCCAAAAATGGGATTTTCCAAATCTGTCCTGCAGCTGCCGACGTCTTTATCGCGGTCTCATATATGTGCCTAGTGTTCACGAGGTTCTATGACTTCCTTACTCGTAGTCGCGTGTACTTAACCTCACAGTCGCAAAGCTCTGATTTATTCCTTAATGTAGTCACATGGGTTCACTTCGTGGTCGGTGGCTTTAACTCTTTCTTGTGCATCGCAGTCGCGTGACTTACTCTCGCGGTCATGATGAGCAACTTTGTGTCAGTGGTCAGCAGTCCTTTTAAGCTCCATTTTGACTTATTTTCATTCAAATCTTTCCCGAAAATTTCTAAAACCCAGAAACCTATAAAATAGAATTAATCTGTGTCAATTGCACTTTTTATCCACTTTATACTAGCAAAAGCATAAGATTAAAATCTGTATAAGTAGGTAGAATACCAACTTATCAGAGGTCACACTATTTCTAGCTTAGACCCTTAAATGTATGATTCCGTTGATTTGAGCTATTTCTACCCTTAATCTAAATGGAAGTCCAAGTTCCTATTAGCAATTTCACATCTGAAACTATGATATCCTCTTTAAAGCAAAGCCATAACCAAGTAAGGAAAATCAATGTTTGCAACCATTAATATTAGAGTTAAAATATGGTGAAATCACTAGACCCATGCAAAATAAGCAATTATAAACAAGAATTAGCAACACACACACCCATTTATCAAGTACCCATCATCAACACATCCTTAGATAAGAGGTTTAGCTACTCATGCTTAAGGAAAGAGATATACCAAATGGTTAATTCAATTTCCCTTCCATTCAAGCTAAATTTATCAATATCCAAGTTCAATTTGCACACAAATAGTGGTTATAAGAATTGGGAAGAAGGAATTGTGAGAAACCCTCTTCTTGTTCTTAGAAGGGAAAACTTGTTCAAAAATCTAAGAATATTGTTTAAAATTCAGAACTATCATAACTATTTAAAATTGTGCCTAAAATAGGTTTATAAAAATTCCCAAAATATCATATAACTTTGGACAAAATTGCCCTTCGGTTGGTGTGTGGTGTGACGTGCGGTTCGCATGTCGCACACCCTCTCCAGTAATCCAGTGACACATGCCAATTGGGGAGCTTCATGCGAAGTAGGGTGCGGTTCGCACAAGGCATTGGGTGCGTCACACAGTGACTGCACCCCTTAGCAGATCCTTCAGTGAACTTCAAGCTCCATGTGTTTAAGGTGCATTCCGTACCAAGGAAAGTGTGTGTAACACAAGCACTACATCTCTCAGCAAAATCTTCCTTTTTTTTGCTCACTTTACACTTCACTCCTTTTTGGCTCTTTTTGGGTCCATTTCCTTGTTTTCTATCTTTGGTCACAAGTACCTGCATAGACATCAATAAAGTCCATAAGAACCTCTAAAGCACATCAAAACATAGCAATAATTCATGAGTAAAGGCTAAATAAGTTTGTAGATTACCGACTTATCAAACCCCCAAACTTGAACTATTTCTTGTCCTCAAGCAAGATACTCACAAGGTAAGGAATGAATTATGCTCTAATACTCAATCAAGGCACCAATGACTACTCTATTCTAAAAACTATGAAAATTATAGACAAAAAGACTCAAACAAAAGACTCAACTACTATGCTTATCGTAATTTGAACCATCACAATATCAAGGCAATTGATCCTTTCAAAACCTTTTCAAAAAAGGCTTCATTTCTCATTCAAAATCAAGGGAATTTTTTCATTCAAAATGAGATGCAAAGCTTCTCAAGTCATTGGAATGGACCATCAAGGTTTGCCTCAAGATTCGCCACACAACTTGTCTCATTCATTTCTCTCAATTGAAATAGAGACTTTATGTTTCAATTCAAGTGCATGACGCCACTCACCACAAGAGAGAATCCCACTCACAATAATGAAATTCACAAAACAAAGGGATTATAGAGAACCAAGAAGACTCTCACTCTCTCAAGGAAATTCAAGTGCATACATGTTAACCCATAGGCTTGCCCTTCATGTAAATCGCCACTAATGTAGGGTGACCAAGCTCAGAATCACTAAGGACTTGGGGGTTCCGATGTTCGATAGGGCTAAGGTGAGGATTTTCATTTTGTTCAAGTGACTACACCTCCCTAATGCTCTACGTTATCATTTCAAACACCGCTCACATTTTTGACTTTTGACTTCACCTTATTTCTACCTCACACGGCCCAAGCTTCTCCTTTTCCATCATGATCATTCAAAACTCCTTGTATCACCTTGATTTGGTAGCACCTATTCTTTCTTTTCATTTTGCTTAGTGGATAGAACTTTTTGAAGCAATATTTCAATTTGACTTAAGGTGCTACCTTGCACATGGAGTGCATCTCTTTTCTTCTCCTCATTGATCACTTACACTCTCAAACTTAGGGATTTGCCTATGTTGTCTTTTTATTTCCCCCTCAAACTTAGGCTTTAAGCCTACTTTTCACTTTCAAGCAATTAGGGAGGACGGGTGCCAAGATAGAGGTTCCAAAAAGGTCAAGGTGTTAAACAAGGTGCCAAAGAATGGTCCCAAGCTCAAAGGGGTTCACTAGGGTTGATGTCGAGGGAAGACATTTGGGTGAAGTGGCTATCAAGAAGGGTCTAAGGTCGTTTTCCATGCTTGGTCACACCTAGTATTTTTCCTTGAATCACATACACACAAGAATCAAGGTAAAGCCTCACCACACAAGGCATCATCCCACAAGACTTGATTCATTAGTCTTAAGATCAATTGAGACAAATGACTTTCGACAAGCTGTTCTGAGTTCATTACACACTCGTTTGTGAATCGATCAAGCCAAAGCGAGATTGTGCAAGTCATGACAAGAGAATGCTTTCCTAAAAAAATCATTTTCCCTCTTTCCTTTCTTTTTCAAATATATCCCGCCAAGATTTTTTTTCTGTGGGTCCATTTAGAGACAAGCACACTATGGACTCAAATTTAAACTAAAACTTGGCATTTTCCCTTAATAAATTTGCCTCTCAATCTATCATAGGGAAACACTAACCTAGTTCAACACAAAAACAAAAAAAAAGAAAAAGAAAATGAATAAAACAAGTTGCTCCTTCGGAATGAACCGTGTTATTAAGAAAACCCTCAGAGTTTTAATACTAAACTAGTATTAACAAGGCGATAACCAATTTGCCCGCTCATGAATCATTTAAAAAACAAGCCTCAGCGTAAACCTTTAGCGCATTTGTGAAGCAAGGGTAGTAAAACAATGGGACGTGTAATACCAACCCGATAACACAATCAAAATTAAAAATCAAGCCCGGTGAGGGCGCAATTAAGCTCAAAACAAAACAAATATATGCCCATAGGACCGACAAGGGCAATATCACCAAGAACAAGTGAATGATTAATAATTATATATCCCCTAACATAAAGTAAGCATAGCCCTCGATGAACAAAAATTATACAGATAAGAATGAATGGAAAACTCCTTGATTATACTAATGATATTGCCGACGCATCTGCGAGTAGAATCAATGTGGTGTCCTAGGAGGTAGAGGTGTTGGCGGGAGTGGTGGTGTCGGTAGTGGGATGTAGGTTCACCGGTGTCATCGGTATAGGAGCCAATGTCTAGTAGAGTCCTGCGGATCGGGGCGGAGACGTCCGTACTCAATCTTTGGGAGGCTACAGTGGCATTTTAGGAAATTTGACTCTTTCATTGCCTCTGTGTCGTGCGTATAGCCCTTGAAGTTGCTAGAGATCTCATTTATTCTACTTCATTCTTTCGCAGATGGTTCGTACGAGATCATCGGCAGCACGCGAGGATGAGCCTCCTACTCCAGCTAGGGGTCCAGGACGCCCTCGAATAGTGGCACCTGCTAGAGCTGCTAGCGTGGAGATAGAGCCTGAGCAGCATGTGGTTCAGGGGCAGCCCAGGTACCACCAGCTCCAGCGCC